>LPNX010678140.1:124609-147109 GCA_001517045.1 Pseudotsuga menziesii
TAAAAAGTGCCCGTTAAAAAATATCTAACTTTAGATAGTTAACAGCATTTTCAATAGAAACAAATTATATATTTGGAAAGGTCATTCAATTTCCTATATTTCTTGTTTTTTACTGATCACTAGATTCATTGTGTAAGTGTGTCAAAATATCCATGCAAGTTGATGGATGTCTATTTTTTCAGTTTTGTATTGCATCTAACGCGCCAAAAGAGACCCTCAACTTCTTGCACACACCCTAATCCTATAGCTAGGGTTGTCAACTTCTAGGTTGATATAATTTTGGAGGGATATAATACTCATATTGCAATTGACACGATAAGATCATATAGTGAGACAAAAAGAGAGTTCTACCAATAACCTTGAGGTCGTTACTTGAAATAATTAAAGATGTGGATAAAGATGTTGGTCTGTGAAAGAAGGAGTCTAAGGATGGAGTCCAATGAGTAAGTTATTGTGCGCGGAGGACATGGGTGATGTCACAAGAAAGACTTGAACAAGATGGATGAGAGTAAGTTGAGATGTTCTCTGTCGATATTGAGAATGAGCAAGAGGGTGGTCGCATAAGAAGTGGAAGGAGATTTTTGTCAGGAAAGAGAAGAAGTACTATGATAGAAGAGGAAGTTGCAGTGTGATTGAAGGAAGGGACTATGATTTAGCACCACCCCTCTAAAAATAAATTTGCAATGAGGAGGTAGAATATCATCTTATCCTGGAAGACGAAGAGGAATCACCAGATCCATATCAACACTACGACATACCCACGACCCTGCATACATCTCCAGAAATTGAGGTATGACCTAAAATTGCATCGAAGAGTGGTATTGTAAATCATAGTAACAATAATAGTGAATATAGTAGTCAAGGAATTCCCACTGGTGAAACATTTAATTCGAATTCAGTTATACCCCAAGTAAATAGAATGTCACAAAGTGATATAAAGTTACCTATATTCAATGGGAACGGGTTAGAAGACCCTGAGCAACATTGGTTCCTGTGTGAAGTTATCTGGACAGTGCAACAGGTCCAGGATGAGGATATAAAAAAAGCTTATATGATCACAACCTTTATAGGCTATGCTCTAGGCTAGTATATGAAATTTTATGTGGTTCTCATAGGGGTTCCTCAGAAATCGTTAGATCATATCCAAATTGGATTAATCAAAGAATTTAAGAAACCTAAGTCTGAATCACATTGTATCATGAAAATAAAATAAATTAAGCAATTGTCGACTGAGTCTGTTTGGGACTTTGACCAAAGATTTAAGAATCTGATGGATAAAGTGAGCTTTTAGATGTCAAATGTTAAACATAAAGAATGGTTTATTATTGCAATGCTACCACCTATATGTGTTCCTTTGATGCAACAGAAGATTGTATCCCAGAGCGAAGCTCCTAATGTTTTTATGAATTCAGAAGCTTTGTTGGTTGGAAAAACTGATGCGTGAATGATGCAAATACAGTTGCATCTTGCCAATATAACAGTGCAAAAATAGGATATCAAGAAAACAAATTCTAGATGAGGTATGGTGTACAAGATGCAGAACTCAAGGCCATCATAAATATTTAGGTCTAGCTTTCTTGAATTATCTTGCATCAACAGTGCCGAACCCGATAAATTCATAACGAATTCCCTGGTGTATAATTTTCTAGACAAGGGGTCATCAATCAAGGAAATTCTTGTATTTATCGAAATAGTAAGTGCGCCTGCCAGCCTATTTTGTAAATGTTAGAAAAGAGGACTGCAGATCAATAAAGTTATATAGTTAAATCATTAAATAATATAAAAAACAAATAAAACACATTACAAGAGAGACACATATATAACGTGATTCACCCCAAAGATGGGCTACATCCACAGATAAATTGCCAGACCTTTATATTATATCATCCAGCGAGATGAAGGGATAGAACTTGCAGCAAGACCACTACACTTCCTCTTCATGCTCTCACAGTCTCTCTCACACAATCACATAGATTGTTTACAATGCTACAATAAAATTCTCATCCGTATTACAATGCTTTTCTCTTATAGGGGAAATACCATGGGAAAATACTACGGTTAACCCAATACCATGGGTCCCCAAAACTATTGGCCTGCACATCCCCCGTGGGGGTACGATGTCCCCTCGTATCCCCCGGCTGGGATGAGTGTACCTTAAATATGGGGTACAAACATAGTTGTTCAATAATATCTCTGGATCTGGACGATCAGGCTCCACAACCAACAATCTCCCACTTGGATACTGATCACAGTAACTCCACCGCTGTTGCACTTGCTGGACTACGCTATGGACCTTGGACTTTACAAATTTCTTATTTTCACCTTCATGCTTGAAGGCCAACAGAAACCAAGTAGGAACTCAGTTTCTCTCTGGTTACTCCCTTCATCAACATGTTTTCATGATTCTTGCTAGTATGTATCTTTTCCAACTTTAACAGTTCTTCATCTAGAAAAGATCTTATCAAATGGTACTTGAATTATATATTTTTAGCCTTCGAATGAAAGGCCGAGTTCTTTGCAACATGAATGACACTCTAGCTATCGTTGTAGAACCCACTATTCTCTTGCTTCTTACCCAATTCCTCCATAAACCTCTACAACAAAATTATTTCTTTACTAGCCTCTGTAGCAACAACATACCCTGCTTCCGTTGTCGAAAGTGCAACAACTTGTTGTAGTTTCGACATCCAACTTACTTTTGTTCCACCCATAGTAAAAACATACCCTCTGGTGCTCCTCCTGTTGTCTTGATCACCTGCCATATCTGCATCAGCATATCCCTGTAGAATAGTGTCTGAACCTCCAAAACATAATGCATGATAAGTGGTACCTCTCAAATACCTGAGAATCCACTGTACTACTTTCCAACCCCTTAATCAATACATTTTGCCATTTTTTTTGAAATGATGTTATATTATACATTAAAAAACAAGTTACACCAGCATAATTCAAACCCCTTAATCATGATAGAGCATAAATATGATGTTTTAATTCTAATGCGAGATTTAAACCAAATGTCTTTTCTAGAACTCCTGGAATTGGTTTTTATCTATGGCTCAACAATCTTACAGAACCTTTTTTTAAACTAATAATTAGACAAAATGGGGACTTGTTGAAATACCTAATCATTACTTTTTGAGTCGTCGACTGTTCACCTTTTATATAAATATGTGGGGGAAAACTAAGTTCTAACTCAGCATTTCGGCATGTATGAAGGTGTTGTATCAAAATATTGGCACTTCCTTTTGGACACACAAGATCATATGCATGGTTGAATTGGCTTGATCAAAATGAAGTGACTTTGCTAAATGTAATGATATAGAGGCCTCATTTATTACCTGGTTGTCTAGTAGAATATACAGTCTTTCTGACCTTATGAAGGAAACATTTGAGAAATTGATGTCAATAATTTCTTGCATTTTTCCTCCAATCTATGTAACATTGAATGCCATTTCACCTCCATGGTACCCAATATGTGAATCTTTTCTTGCATTATAAGTTTTTACATCTTGGTTTTTTGTTTATTTGTTCATACTGGAATCATCTCTCATACGTGGATTTCAAATTGACCAATTGCTATGATGATAAATGATGAGGTTTAACTTATTCAATTGCTTCCTTGTAATATTACATTGTTTAGTTTATTTGCAGGCCAACTTGACTTGGGATTTATTTTTATTTCATTAGATTCTCGTAAGGGAAACTGTTGATCTTTCCATAATGATGAAATCTCTAAGCTCCTTTGTTAGAGAAGGTGACTTGATGCTTTGAACTTAAAATATGGGAAAATACAAAGCATTCTAATTCAATTTTTATCAAATAGGATGACAATGGGTAAAAATAAAACAAAAAGGAAGACTTTTAACATCAAGAAATTAGATGTAAACTTGGAAAGATTTATATATCTACTATGCTTAGTTATCTGTAAACTATGCACAATTTTGTTGATGTCATCGGGGATTGAGTGGTAGGTCGAAAGAAGGGTGCTCTGGTTAGGTCATACATGGTGGAGGCATGGGTGTAACTTCAGGTTTGAGTCATTGAGACCTTGCAAATGGAATTTGAGGTAGATTTTCATTGAGTGACCTATTATCATCCAGAAAGTCGTAGGTTCTTCAGTTCGCCCATATCCAGCCAAATGGAGAAAATTGAAAGGGGTAAACCATAATGCATGTAAACAACAAAATAATATTAGGTGAGCTTCTTAACTTCTTGTCTGCAAATGATCTTTTGCCTCTCTCTACCTCTCATAATTTGTCAACTGTGTAACTACTCTTCAATCTGATTTTTCAAATTGTTGTAGGGCCATATAGTTCATTGATATTAGTGGAGTTTCTTTCTAGTTTTGATTATTATTTGAGCATGACATACTTTTTATTGGAAAATAATGCGCTCGATCAGTTTTTGGGCTTGCCCAGCTAATGCAAGTTTTCAGCAGATAATAGAGCAGAGTGGTGTGATATGGTTAGGGGGTGGTTGATAATAGATATTCTAAATGATAGCCATAAAAATATGGCATTTCAAGAAATAATATATGAAAATATCAAAAAATGGATGTTTGACAAGCAAATTGTGACCTTCAATAATTGCAATTACCTGGGCTTTATTTTCAATATACGATAGTTTATTTTCAAACACATCACGGCATTCAAGAATGGAGTTGATTATATTTCAGGTACTTCACTAAGTGTCTTGATGAAAGAGAGGAATTTCAATATTGGTTACATTGTAGAATCCTTATTGTTTTCACTTCAGTTCTTTTGTGTGAATGAGCCTTGGAATGTCAAAGGACTATTGGTAGCCTTATCATGCCCATGGGATAACCACAAGCGTAACGAGGAGATAGGATAAACTATTGTCGAACCAAGTTTTAACCTGTATCCCAAAAATAGTTAACCGCTGTGAGAAGCCTGGGTGTAGATTATTGTTATATTTGACAAATTTATAATTTCTAAGAATGAAGATATCAAAAGTCTTACTACTGCTTTATATATTCTTCCTTGGAAAAGCTATTAATATTACTCGCTTTGGATATTCTTTATGTTTTTATATGGATCATTTATGAGAGAAGCATGTAGTGAAGACTACACAAGAGGGCTACGGAATGAAATGAGTATAAATGTTTATCATAAGAGATTTGTTGATGCTAGTTTTCGAGCCTTCATAGACTAAGGCTTGCTAGGATTTGTCATATGTTTTTCCTCTATTCCCTTGAATTAAAGAGCTATTAATGTTATTTCAACTTGGTTGGAGCTATTATTGATGAAATGTATCTAGATGGGATAGAAGTGTTTCTTCCTTTAGCTCAGTAGGCATTGTAACAATGGATGTGTGAATGAAGTAAAGTTACTAGATTCGACTTGGATAAGGACTCGATGAGGATGAAGAGTGAGAGTCAAGATGAAGAATAAGATTTGATTCAAATTTGGGAAATTGGAAAATAGAAAATTGCAGAAAAAGTATTATTATTAATATGAAATAACTTGTTACATACTACAAAATGTCATGGATGTTGGAATGCTGATAGTTCCACTAGTTTTGTAGAGAAATTGTGTGGAAAGCAAGCTTAATTTTTTTTCAAACTGCACCGGAAAAGAAGGTTTTTCCCCTCAGATAGTGAGATTTTCTTTGCAAAATTAGTATTTCAAGAGATGCAATAGTGAGACTTTCCCAAATGATAGATTAGCTAGCCTTGCACGATAGATATAGATATTGGCTTGAGAGAAGATACTGGCTAGAAGCATGTTTTTTTTTTTAAACATCCTCAAGTCTTCATATTTCTGACGCCTAGGACAACTGTAGGCCATTGGAATTTCAACTCCTAGGACATGACATCCGATGAAGATTTAATAGAACCAATGGCTTCAAGGTGTCGTATGGAAGTGATAGCCGTCGATTATTCGACGTCTCGTCGTCATAAATTCGACGCCTAATTGAAGTAAAATTTTCCCAATTTAAGATGATATGATGTTGAAATATCGATGAGGTTTGAAATGGTGTCGAATAACTGATGAATTCCCACCAACGCCAAAAAAATGTTGTTGTCAAATAACAGAAACATGTCTGTCGAATTTCAAACATCAAAGTTATCGGATTTCAAGATAAAATGTACATCTGAATGCACTTATTGGAACAACGTTGTATGTACACAACCATACAACTCACAGAGTATTAAGCAATATGACTCCCGAATAAGACTTCTAAGGTGAGAAACCAACAGTCATCCATATCAGTATATTTGGATGACTAGTGTACATATGCATCCCAAAGGAAAAGAGAACCAAGCTATATCGTTCAGGAAGGAAGGGAATATTCGTAGGATACAACAACACTTCAAAATTCTACCGAATATACTTCCTAGGATTTAAGAAGATCGACATCAACAGAGACATAACCTTTGAAAAAGACTTAGCATACCTCAAATCAAGAAAGATACCTATTGAAGAGATTGAAGAACCTAAAGCGACCATAGTCAAAGAAATTACAATGGAATAAGAGACTCCAGAAGATCATGAAAAACACGACATGGAAAAACCACAAGAACCTATAGAACAACTTCATGAGAAGAAATACCACATGAGAAGACCAACATGGGCATGAGAAGAAATACAAGATGCAAAAAAGTATGGCACTCCATATGGGATGCATAGAGAAAGAAATATAAATAAACCGTACATGAGCTATGTGGCCGTACTATGTGACATCATTGATAAGGAACCATCCAACTACCACTACTACATTTCGACCAAAAATCCGATGGTCGTATTGTCGGATTTTCGACACTTCCCTGTCGCATGTACGACACTATTGATTTTTTTTACGCGTCAATGGAGTGTCGTCGGTTATCCGACATCTTTCCAATCTGTCGGTTAAGCGACAGCTCAGTTTACCATCAGTTAAATGTAAAGCGTCGGTTATCCAACACTTACAAAGTGACGGTGACGAATTTTTTTTAAAACATTTACACCTACAGGCGTCGCTTAACCGACAACTCCAGGCGTCGCTTAAGCGACGGTATTGTATTTTTTAAAACACATAGGTGTCGCTTAACCAACACCTATAGGCGTCGCTTAAGTGACGGTATGGTATTTTTTTTTATTTTAAATATTGTGAAATTACCAAACTTCCTATGATATATGACTAGGATTCCTTTAAAAAACATATACATAGAATTACCTAGTCCCTTTGTGTTTCCCATCATCTAGCCATATCTATGCAAAAAAAAATACTCCTATGAATTACATTTTAGCAAAACCGGGCATGCTTCTACCAAATCCACTTCTAGTTACTAGAAGTATGAGTTAGAGTTTTGTGTAGATACCTTCATAATAAATTGATGGGTGGAAAAAACACTTTGACAATCCTTCTACCACAAACCTGAGATTATGAAAATAAAGAGAACCTTGTTGCTAAGCAATTGGCCCAAAAGTTCCTAGAAGACTTCTCATATCGAATGCTCTTCAATCAAAGGGAAGAATGTGACAGAATCAATACAGCCAACCCTTCAATCTTTGGAGAATGATAGTTTTTTTGCAAGAAAGTCCTAACTATAAAACCCTTCTGTTTAACTATAACCACTTGAAGAATGTGACAGAATCAATACAGCCAAGCCTTCAATCTTTGGAGAATGACAGTTTTTTTGCAAGAAAGTCCTAACTATAAAACGCTTATGTGCAACGTCTCTAACCACTTGTTAGTTATCCAGTTAAATTTATAGCTATGTTTGTTATAAACAAATTGCTTAGGAGTATAACATGTGGAATTTAACAGTTAAGAACGAGTATTTCCGATGTGGGAGGTTCGAATCCGGAGGGGAATGAGACATATAAACCTCTGTAAACTAATACAAAATTTAACTTTAAAATAGCCATTTATGTGAAAAATTCAAAATTCAGAATTCTGTGCCATAATGTTCATTTTGGCCATACAGGGGAGCTATCACAGCTGGCAAATATCATTCTAGATATACTCTCTCAGCTTCAAACATTATACAAAGAGCATAGTGTGAAGGAAAGGGGTTGGTTATTCTTAAGGCATAGTGCATGGCTGTCTTTAATTTTATCATTGCTCCAGGCAGGTCTGTGGAAAGTGTCTCTGAGAAATATCCCAGTTTCAAGAGAGGACACATTTTGGATAGAGCAGAGGCAGAGCTGCAAAAATTGCTTGATCCACAGATATTAGTGGAAACTTTGGTAGGACTTCATATGAACTGTATGAAAAAATTCAAACCTGGAAAAATCCAGAGAAAGTCCATTGGCAGAAAAGCATGGATGTTCTCCAGTTGTTTTTCCACTGCATAAGTTAGTTGTATTGAGTTTTAACACATTGCCAACATGTAAATTTCCACATTGCCAACATTGAGAGGCATCAAATTCCACACAATGTTTAGGTGAACGATAAGTCTAGCTTCATCCTGACAAGAGATGGTTCAAGAAACATCACCACCACAAGCCCAAAACCATTCAATATGGACCATACACAATTCTCCAAGTTGTGTATGGTCCATCAACCTGTCTGAATCCTCACAGTTGGAGGAGGTACATACTACAAATGTTACACCCACATAATGCAATCCTAGAGATCCAAGCTCCATACTAAGAGAATATATTGTTCAACCTCCAACCTAAATCAACAGATTCAACAAAAAATAGGCAAACTACATCATATTGAAAGGTCAATAGGGAACCTGCCATCTTGAGCCAAAGGGATATCCCAGGCTATATTTGAACAACACTTTCTAGAAATTATGGACAATTTCTTCACAAGTGGGGAGGAAACGATGTATGTAACAGTAAATGTATAATGTTGTAATTATTCACGTATGGGTATCTAGTTTTTAATATCTCAAGCAACACAAATTGGCCCTGGAGTATGGCAATTACAGTTTTTTTTAATAATCTTAGACAACCTAAGACATACTACCTACTCCTATAACAGTTCATTAAAAAAAGTCGTACTTTTCCAGGCAAATTGAAATGTTTTGCATCCTAATTTGCTAGTTACGCAATTGCCAATAGCTCTTGACATATGTAGTTCACCTTCTCTTTTATCTGAGAGAGAATACTTGGATTGAAAAATAGAAATAGTGAAAATAAGTTCATATCATTAAGCTTCAAATACAATTTACAGGGATGCCGATAAGAACTCTATAAAGTACAATATCTTACTTGCAGAGAAGAAGCTTTTGATATCCAAGTAGGAAGCAGACAAGGAGTGTTGTTCAGTGCATCATAGGATGTTTCTTTATCCTTCTCACAGTCCACCACAAATACAACATCATTGATGGTTATACTTGTCTCTGCCATATTTGTAGCAAGCACTATCTTTCGAACATCTGGTGGGGGATTTTCAAAAATTAATTTCTTCATTAAGCCATTAAACCAGCTATCATATGAGAAGGGAAGAACATTTACAACATAGAAGATATATCTCAACCATATAACCTGTGGCAGATGCAATAAATAATAAAACAGCACATTGATCCATGGCATGCAAGTAGTAGAACCCTGTTTGGATCACCTAGAAGAGAATGTGCCTGCAGCTGGTCCTTCAAAGCATTGATATCATCCCATCCTATCATAAATACCAAGACAGCACCTGGTCTTCCATTTCTACAAATATGGCATAGGACAGCTTCTATAAGATTAAAACCTATGCAATCGGGATTCCAGCAAGCTATAGATTCTCGTGTCCCGTAGCTATACTTGGCAAAGTTAGCAGTCGCAAGAGCATCCTGAGAAGCAATACCAAATAACACAAGAATTAATTTGAACATGAAATTTTGAATTGTCCATATTTTTAAAAAATGAAGTAATTCAGAACTTAAACTTCAATAGATTGCACCTCAACAAGGTTAGCAAGCTGGCTCTTCTTCTTCCTCTTACGAATGCTACAGCCACAGCTTTCAGTTGATGAAAGAATGGAGGGGGATGGTGTTTCAGATATGTCCTATGAAAAACATGTGTTAAGAACATGTGTTTTGCTCCCTGGAGCAACACATGTTCACACTTCTGTAAACTAAGCAATGCAATTGCATAATGGAAGGGATCTCTTGTCCCACAAACAAGGCAGTCTCATACATCAATATTCTTACATTGGATACAAATTGTACAATTGCGTGACTTCATACCCAATTTAAGAACAATTTATTTCAAATTTACAAAGTGCAAATGTACAAGTCCTTCTACAAACCAACATAAAGAGCGAACAGAAAAAAGTTCATTATTCATACAAATGACCTAGCAAACATAAAACTCCTAAGCAAGTAATAAGTACAAGCAAAAGACACTGCCCATCTATTACTGTTCCAGTATCAATTGGATAATAATCGTAGCATTGCCCAGCCAGTCATTCAAACTACAAACAGGTGACGTATTAACATTGATCCAGAGCAGATTAAAAAACCATTCAGAATTGTACAACATAATCTAGAGCCATTTCACTGACTATGACTAGCAAATTACCATAAAACAGTCCTGTCTTTGCTGAGTATTTACTACTTGACCTTGCTGCTACCTGTATTGTTCACGCAGTGAGCAGCCACTCTTCCCCCTATAGGGTGATTGTGAACCCATAATGGCTCAGAAAGGGCCCAGTAATGCAAATGCTAATGCTTCTGGCAATGCATCTGCTCACTCTGTAAATTCGTCTATTGCAGAGGCATTCAACAATGGTGCTGACTAAAAATTGCATGGTAAGGTAAATGTTAATGCTTCTGGCAATGCATTTGCCAGCATGTAATTTCGTCTATCACAGAGGCATCCAACAATGGTGCTGCCAGAAGAACCCCAGAGATTCATCCTGGAGGTCTTCCACCAGGTAATGAGCCAGACCCTTTTATCCATGTTACTATTTATGTTTCTAAATAAAGGAATTACTTGCAATAAGTACAATCAGTACACACTACTTGGATATTTCATTGGCTGCACCCATCAAGAGGCCATTATAAACTCATGCATGAAGGCGGGCTGAGAGCTGCGTGGTTGGAAATGATAGGTTCGTAAGAAATGCATCCTCTAAACTAATTGACCAGACAATATATGCAACTGACAGTAAAATATATGGGTACCTCCATGTCTAACATTATAACCACTTAAATTACAAAAGCATAATTTATTTGACTGCTCCTTCACTAGTAATGATCAAGGATAAAATGGCATTCTCAATTTCATCTGCAGAATGTTTGATTGTACAAAACCTATGAAAATGTGCATTAAAACAAACAAGCTCAAGCATCACCGTAGAATGCCAGCCAACTTAGCAAACCAACTAAACATTCTACAATTGTAAATCTCAGGTTGTTATCAATATTTCAAAAAGGACACATTCCATTGCCAATAAAAAAAACAGGAAAATGCATATCTTAAATAAGTGAAAAGCATGGTTTAAAGATAAATTAATCATTGACAGTTGTGTGATTACAAGTAAAAAAATTCCAGCTGCCTTACTAATTAAACTCCAATATGTAATTTTTCCTTAAACTTATCCCAATGAAAGGATAAATCAAATCTAAAACTATCAAATACACAGGATAAATATAAGATAGACTAGCATTAAGCTGCCTATCAACACTCCTTACCAGCTCAAAGATGTCCAAGAATTACAAACACTACAATGGTCCAAAACTACTGGAAATTGATCAAATATAAAAACTGAAGCTTCCAACATGGTACCAAAACTTATTGGTAGTAAGGATCTCAAAACCTAAGTTTTGTAAAGAACCATCGATTATTTCCTGCCTTGAACCTCTCCTCAAAAGAACCTTTTACTCCCTAACAAACACAACAATCAAAATCAGCCATCTGCTGTTATATAAAACAGATTAATTATGAAACATTTGAAAGAAACTGAACTCAAGTGAGACGAGTGTTCAATATTAAAGTGTAAGTTCAATTAAAGAGTTCAATACAAACATCTGAAATAATACAAGATAAGAAAGAAGATGAAATCCTGCTACAACATGAAACCACGGTACATGACATATATTTCAAATTTCGATAACATATAAACCCTGAAATGTAATGCAAAATCTAGTCATCAAGTATCTAAACATTTATGCCACCATTATTAATATAAAGTATTATTCTCTTGAATTCTTCTGCATAGGAAATTTGATAGCCACTGATTCTCATCACATAAAGAGTAAGAGTGTAGCTGTAGATGGAAACTTTGAAAACTCTCATTTCAGCACACATCAAACCCTCTGTTGATTGTGGTTGACCCTCAGTGTAAACAAAAGGGACCTTCACCCAAAAATGAACAATATCCCCCATTCCCCCACAACTCTCAAACCCTAATAAAATATCAATTTGTATTTTTACATACATCCTTCAGATTGAGCTATGCCAGTTAGCTATTATAAAATATTACAGTAAATCATTTATACTTCTGAGAAAATAAATCAAAAGTGAAAATGCATTAGCTAGCTGCATGTTGTTGCATGTTGTTGAATATAAACTTACTTTCATAGGTGAATAAATGAGAGCTTACTGCAGTGGACTGAAGCCCCTTGAAAATGGGAAAAAGGAAAAAGAAGCAGCAAGTAGTGTACTTCTGGGACGAGAAATGCAAACCCATCAGCTAGATGTGTGTTGTTGAACAGAGAGCTACTTCCATCAGTGAATACATGAGAGCTTATTGCAATGAGTTTTCTACCCCATGTGATATTCTCACAATAAACCATGGTTTTCAATTGCTCCAAGTAAATGCATTTATGATGTTTTAATGTATTATTGGTATTGTTATGTTAACGTCCATATCCTTGAATGGAATGGGATCTGATAAATGACAGAATGGTATCAGACCGGGGTTCAAATGCTGTAGCCATTGGGTAAGATCATGTAGCCTCAAGAATTGTATCAGTGGCTATGAGAACAGCAGCAAGATTAATGCTAAAGGTTGTGCCTTTTGAACCTGTGTTTACATATATTTTGAGATCCACCAGAGTTAGCTTTCTGGAGTCATATGCAAAAATTCAGGAGCATGGACTTTGCATGCCAACTAATGTGTAAACAAAATATATGGAGACTGAAAACAAGAAGTGTGACAAAATTTCTTAAGGGGGAAGAGACCCTTGTAGTCAAACCTTTTTGTTCACAAATACTAATCCCTTGTAAAGATACTTATGCAGTCCTGCCAGAGAAGCAACCACTTAGTGCCTTTACAATATTAAGAAGTTAGGAGGTTATTATCATGAGTCAAGCAGCGACAAAGAGAAGGGGATTGATACATACGATACTGTTTACCTGGATGAGAATGACTCTCTATAACGTCCAGTGTAGGCTTTACTGGAAGGTACATACTGTAAATGTTCAGGTAAATCTAGTCCTGGAGGACTTTAAACTGTCTTTGAATGGAGTTGAGTTACTTCGGTTTTTGTACTAGCTTAAGTAATCTTAAGATAAATTGTCTAGTTGGATCTAAATCTTACTTTGTTTAGACCTCTCAACCCTGAAGTTAACATGAAAAATAGCTCAAGGAAAACTATCAAAGGCAAATTATTTTGTTAGTTTGATGCAGAACGTACATGATAGATATACAAGCACAAATCCATCTTAATCCTGGATCAATCAGGTATCAAAGGGATAAATGAAAGATATTGAGATGCAAATATCTCAATGCTTAAAAGATGGATCTACACTGAATAAGTAAACTTGTGTTCTGCTGAAGTGTATTTGGACTAAGTTAAACCTGAATTTGATGTTCATGTGCAAATACTAATTCCATTCCCAATTTCCCACGAATTAAAATCCAAATCCAGATGAATATGTATCTGTTTAGAAAGTAGTATCTTTATGACTTAGACAAATAAAAAGGAAATATGTTATCTTCTAATATTGTGGATGGGATCTAAAAAACCCAGCATATATATGGTGTGCAAATGCTGAATGCCAACATTAAGAAAAACAAAAGAATCATTTCCCATTCTGGGATCAGGCAAATTCTGAATGGATGTTCAAACTTGGAACACACATTGCATCGATGGTTGAAGTGGCGACAACCACAAAAAAGGGGTTCCCTCTTGAGTCTTAACCAGATCATTCATATCAAGATTCAACTGTGTCATTCTTGACCTAGATCAGAGTATAGAATCGCCATCCAGGCTTATAAGTGTGGCTCGCTTACCTAAATTTGAACCTGTGACTTTTTCTCAGAAAACTAAACCTGAGACCAACCAATCACATGTAATATGTTTTATTTTCAATAAAAGAGTAATCTGGAGAAGATGGGAAGAGGAGTAATTTTATAAATGGCCAAGGAAGTTGAACTATCAAAATTGTCTGCCTCCGCAATTGAAAACAAAGGGATAGAACAAAAGGGTTTAAAATAAACTGATTGCAAATGAGGAGGGGATTCATTTTTTGATTGGTTGGTCAATTGGTAGAATAAGCTCCAGATAGTGGAGAAAGGAGGCAACAACCCCATGCCCTAGGTAGAGCAACATGCATGTAGAAAGATCTAGAGTGAAACCAGGAAGCAAACTATTGGCCAAGTGAATGTATTATAAAGAAGGGGAGGTTGAGACCCCCTATATTTCATTCTCGTTGTAAATGTTCTAACCCAATCAAATCCAAATAAATGCAATGCACTGATGCAGAATTCTCGACCTAAACTTACCAACAAATACGAAAAATGCCAAACCCATTTCCCTACAAAAATTTTTTTGCCCAAAACCCTAAATGACATCAATCTCCAAAAAAGAAAAAATTGTGCGGTGCTTTGGTGTGCTAATAATCAAGCAGTCCTATAATCGCTTGCCTGTGATGGTCTAGAAGACAAAGGCTGACACTACTGGTGTAAACCATGCAAGAACTGAACATTTTCTGTGAATGAATGTACCTGTCCCCATTCCCGTGCCACAACAGAAAGTGCAAAACAAATTCAGAATATCAACACCATAGGGGCAGATGATGGTTCAATTAGGAAGCCATTTTCACATAAACAGAACAAACTGAGGAACTGAGAACCAACCTTGACATCGTAGAACTTGATGTAGAAGCGTGACTTGGGTACATTGACTTTGCTCTCCAGTGTGGCGGCAATGGCTGCGCTGAGCTTCTTGTTGGTATCGGACCCCAACCCTCCAATGGACACCAATTCCCCATACGTTGCCGGTTCTTGAGTACCCCCAAATGAAATCGCTACCAACCCTTTCAGCTGCACCATCACATACTGCCAAAACATAATGTTAAATACATTAAACCCCCAATTAGCAATATTGACAAAAGGAGGGCTTGTATTTGGTATTCATCCATTATTCGTAGGTGTGACCATATGATTTAATTAAGAAATGATTGGACGTGGTTGCTATTTGTGTGGGGAAGGAAAAAGGGTAGCCTACACATTATGATCCCCTAAATATAAATTTCTAATTTGTACCAATTGTGCAAATTCATCAAAATATGCATCGAAGTGTACTAAGAATCATATTATTTTCCTTTCGTCACCCCTCCATACATATATATGCCTATTGGCTTTCCCTCTCCTAGGTTTTGTGAAACATGGCTCTAAAATCTCATGTATGATTTAAAAAGCACACAAATAAATCCTTCAATCAACCACATAATCTTACTCAAGCAATTATTCTCTAAATGAACTATGTTGATGTACACAAACATATAACTAACACACTAATTTATATCAATCAATGGTTAATGAAGGTCAAAACTTATATGCTAGGGTGTAGGCAAGGGTGGGACAAGGTAAACTGGGCATGTAGCAGGAGGTTATGGGTATTTTTTTAAGCAACATTATAAGTGAAACAATGCATTGGCATAAACATTATTTTATGCCAATGCACTGGCATAAACTTGCATCATATAAGGCCAAAAATAAATTCATTTTCATAATAAAACCAAAGGCAAACTTAATAGAGTTTGTGCATACATGTATGAAAAATATAGAGCTAACATATTATAACCACGCCTTGTTGATATGTGCATGCTACATATCCCACATGGAGACCAAATATCACCTCTTAAGGCATCGTATTGTAGTTTGAGGTCATGTTGTATGGTGTGTGTCCTTATTCATGGACCTTGGTCCTTAGAAGCTTCATATAGGGTCTAATAGTTTTATTTTCCTCCAACGCCTATTGGAAAGGCCTTGCCACCCATTGCTTTCATCCAATGCATTTTTTTTTATCCAAGGAGTTGTTGATCATGTCATATAGCTTTATTTTATATTACTATGAAAATAAGAAATTATATATGTAGAAACATAAAAGGCATCATAAAATAATCATGGATATCTCTTCAAGACCTTTGAGATTAGCTGAAAAACTGGAAAACAAAACTTCAAAAATTGATATCAAGGTAGAAATTTATGGGAAATTCATGTGTTCATTATATAATGCATGTGTGTTATTGAAATCAATTTTTTTCTAGGTAGGATAGTTTCCACTCACTCAAGGCGTCGTCGCTTAAGCGACGCTTATGAGGATAGTCGTCGCTTAAGCGACGCTTTTGAGACTAGTCGTCGCTTAAGCGACGCTTATGGCCACATTTTCAACAAAAAAAAATTATCTTTGTGATTTTTGGTAGGTTTAAAAAAAGAAATCCACGCGCTGTCAGATTTTTCCGTCGGATTTTGGATCGAAATGTAGTAGTGTACGAAGAATCAACATAGAAGAAAGAATGGAAGGATTCCATGATCGAAGAGTACTAGTTAATTATGAAGAATGATGTCTAGGAGATAGTTTCAAGACAAGAAGGGAAGTATGTTGTAACTTCGAAGTGGATGTACAAGATCAAGCATGCTGCAAATGGTAGCATTGAAAAATACAAGGCAATATTTTTGGCACGTGGTTTCTCCCAGAAAGAAGGCATAGACTATGAGGAGACATTTGCATATGTAGAAAGATACACTTCTATCGTATCTATACTTGCATTTGTTGCGATAATGAAATGGAAGGTACACCAGATGGACGTCAAGACAACATTCTTGAATGGTGTAGTTGAAGAGAAAGTGTATGTGGAGAAGCCACCAGGATTTGAGATGCACGATGGATAAAATAATGTGTGCAATTTAAATAAATCCTTGTACAAATTGAAGAAGGAACCTAAGACATGGCATGGAAGGATGGAGAATTTCATGATTAGCTTTGGATTTACCAAGAGTAAAGCAAATTCTAACCTTTACTTTAAGGTTGAAGGTGGAAGACTAGTAATACTCTTCTTATATGTTGATGACTTGTTTCTAATGAGTGAGGATGAGCTCATTACAGATGCAAAGAGGAGGATTCCTGCAGAGTTCGAGATGAAGGACCTAAGAATGATGCATTACTTCTTAGGAATGGAGGTGTGGATGAATGCGGATGGGATCTTACTTGGTCAAGGAAAGTATGTAGTGGAGATTCTGAAAAGGTCCAGAATGATGAACTACAAGGAAATGACCACACCAGTGGAATCAAACTTGAAGTTACTTTGTGATTATTCATCAGAGTCATATGATGCCACGATGTCTCGAAATATGATTGGTTCATTGATTTACCTGGCGAACACGAGTCAAGACCTATGATTTGTTGTGAACACCTTGAGCCAATTCCTAACATATTCAAGACATGTTCACTTGATTGTTGCAAAGCATATATTGAGGTACTTGAAGGGTACATCTGAGTATGCCAATTAAGTATGAAGCGAATCAAAAGATTAACCCGAATGGTTATTTTGATTCGTAGTGGGAAAGAAACGCCACAGATAGGAAGACAATTCAGGATGCTTCTTTAGTTTGGGATCTAGTATGATCTCCAGGTTTAGTAGGAAGCATTCATGTGTGGCGTTGAGTATAGCCAAAGAGTACGTTGCAACATGTTCGGTTAGTTGTGAGGTAGTATGGCTTCGAAATCTACTCTCATATTTGTTTAATCTCGAGTTGGAGGTGACTTGTATCTTTTGCGACAACCAGAGTTATGTGAAGTTGTCGGAGAACCCGGTGTTCCATGACAAGTTGAAGCACATCGAGATCAAGTATCACTATATCTGGGATATGGTGTAGAGAGGAGAAGTGAAGCTCTAGTATGTGGCAACATATGAGAAATAGATGATGTGTTAACCAAGTCATTAGCCAAAGTGAAGTTTTAATTCTTCAAACAAAGTCTTGGTGTCATCCAGATTGAGGTCCCTAGAAAAACGGAGATGCAGATGCACTAGAGATGATTATCACATGGTGGAATATGCAGGTGGTCCTTGGGAGATAATGCACCTAGGGTGCTCTTGGATGTACTCCCATGTTGGAGATAATGAAAGGTTCAATATAATACAGAGATGCACTAGAGATGGTTCTTGCATGGTGGAAGACGCAGGTGGTCCTTGTGACGTAATGCACTTGGGTGCTCTTGGTTGTACTCCCATGATGGGACAATGAAAGGTTTATCAGAAGATGTATATGAACTAGAGATAGTTCTCACATGGTGGAATATGAAGGTGGTCCTTGGGATGTAATGAACCTAGGGTGCTCTTGGATGTACTCCCATGATGGAGATGCATTAGAGGAAATTTCAACTCAAAATGGGCCTCCTAAAATGAATTAATAAAATAATAGTTAAAATAATAAAATAATATTTATTAATTTTGGAGGAAGAAAAGAAAAAACTACTTTTTTGTTTGTATTTTTGGCATATCTCCCTGTGTTTTTACTCGAATTTCGATCGGGAGAGCTCGTTGGATGAGGAATTAAATTCCAAATCCAACGAGTACCCACTCGTCATACTTTTGACGGACCCTGCTACCCCAAAAACAAGAAATACCTGAAAAAATGGAATGATACCTGAAAAAACGAAATGATGACATCATCATTCCGTTTTTTCAGGTATTTCTTGTTTTTGGGGTAGCGGGGTCCGTCAAAAGTATGCCGATTGGGTACTCGTTGGATTTGGAATTTAATTCCTCATCCAAACGAGCTCTCCCGATCGAAATTCGAGTAAAAACACAGGGAGATATGTCAAAAATACAAACAAAAAAGTAGTTTTTTTTTATGATACCTATCCCCAAATTTATATTAAAAAAGTGTTTAAGACCTATACGGTATTTCAAATTTAAATCAATTTCATTGGCTAACACATGATGACATGGAATTTGAATAAAAGTTAAAAGGCCCATTTTGAGTTGAAATTTCCTCTAATGATGGGAGGGCTACTAGTTAACAAAAAACACTTTGTATGCACCTAAGCTGGTTCTCACATGGTGAAATAAGCAAGTGGTCCTTAGGATGTAATGCAACTGGGGTGCTCCTGGCTATGCTTACATGATGGTATACGTAGGTTGACCATTAAAAGACATAATGCAATTAGGGTGCTCTTGGGATGTACCCACTAGGTGGGAGACACATGTAGTCTACTGGACATGAGGTGTGCGTCTGGGCTGCTCTTAGTGTGTGATGATGAGATGATATGGATACTATGAGATGATGATAGGAAATGTAGGTGATTGTTGTGGAAACGTAATGAATGGTCATGGGATATACCTACGTGAAGGCTTTCTCGTTGATATGATGAAGACCTGGATGAGAGCTAGGCCTAAACCCATCATGAAAAATGGATGGCTACGTAGAACTTATTATCACAGATAGATTTGAAATATGTCACTAATCAATGATTGACAATAATGATCCAGTGATGATGGCGTGACCAGAGTGTTGATGACTGTTGCGAGAGAATACCTTCCTATTTAAGAGGGAGTGTTGTTGTAAATGTAACTTCAGAATACATTATGTTGTATATTACTATTCTATTTTATTTTACCCCCGATGGAGATGTTTTTTCCTCCGTCCAGGATGTCATTATTAGGTTTGGTCATTGAGTTAAAACCTCCATTGTAAGTCGAGGCAATAGTTCCCAAAAGAAATAATGTAAAATGTATTTTTGAGTCTCCCACAGTAGAATTTGGCCCTGGTAGGTCAGGAGTTCGTATTAGTTAGGTTTTAGGTCATTCAATTGAAGGGTATAAATAGGGAGGTTCCCTCCCTTATTTTATACACACACTCACTCACTCAAGTTTGCATTAGGAGAGAGAGAAGACAAGTTCGCTAAAGGAGAGAGAAAGAGAGTTGCATAAGACTTCCTATTTTTGGGTTTTCTATTTTGTGAAATCGTATTAGTGACGAATCTATCTGTGAGGAAGATTGTTGGGTTTTCTCCTTTATGGTTTCCCTGAGGAAAATTCTGGTGTCTTTTGTGTTGGGTTGTGGGTGCTATTCTTTCAGTTAAAGATCCTAAACAAATTGAATTAAAGTGAAAACTCTAACACTCCACTCAAAATGACGCAACTACATCTCATCAGCACATTAGGAGTCCCAAGAATTAATATTCAAATGAAAATTCAAACTATTGGAATTAAAGAAACCATTAAGCTTCCCATGTCTAGGAGAAACATAAATAAATTTGAAGGGTCCAAACCTCTTAGTTCTCATTAACGTAAATCCCAGAAACTAAAATGCGTAAGAATTTTCATTAGGTTGAGAATGATCACTCTTAAATATCTAATGGGAGGTTTTGTCTATTGTGTCAAATGATGATCAAGTGTATCGATTTTTTTGATAGATGGTAATATGAAGGCTAACAATGCATTGAGAAATAGTAATGCTATAATGTATTGCAATAATAACTTCCAGGGTGACTAAAATATTTGAGGTAATGATCCAGATTGTTTGATATACTTTCTAAGCAAGGTCATCAAGAGTAAGAGAATGAGTGTGCATGGAAGTAAATCCACCCTACAATAATTAAAACATATCATACAAGCAGAATCTGAACCTGCCATGTATCAACAAAGCTTGAATCCTCTAGAAAGATGCACATACACAATCATCAAAGCTTAAATGTGACCTGGTAAGAGCCACACATAATGTGAGCCCACAACTATCCAAATTAAAATATCCATGGTGTGTAGATCACATGGTTTATGTGGGGTTTAATTGCCATCAAGTCATGGGTAAAACCCTCATGGGGAGGGTTTGATGGTGGGAGCCACTATGAAACAAGTTCGGCTCTGGGGAGTCCAAGGCGAACCTCGTCTTCACGTAAACCTTTTTTTGGTAACTCTTGTGGTGGGTAGATCCTTCTTCCATCCAACATTGGGGCTATCCCCAGCCAAGGCTCAACCCGGCCAGAATATATATATGTGTGAATGAAAAAATAGATTGAATAGACAAACTATGGGGGAACTGGAAATCTAGTGCTTTTAGATTGAAGCTTGATATTTTTAGGTTTTCTACTATTGTTGGTTGTTTTTATTGAATAATTCCATAGTGTAGAAAAGTATAACGTCTTAGAAAAAATACATCTATTGTATATTATTTTTAGTACACAAACAAACATTTTTCCTACACTTAATATTTATTCTCTTGTTTTGAACCCAAATTTGTCACTGTGGCCTTAAATATGAATATGGACAGGAATATATCCGTGCTGGTGCAAGCTAATGCTGGTCACTTATGACGCGTTCCTTGCATTGCACTTCTGGAAAAACAGAAATATGAACGTCAAAAATCAATATTAGAGGTACCTACACAACTTTTTGGAATATGGCGTAAGAATATGAAACGTGGACAATCGAACTACCTTCCGGAATATATAACTTTTATTTATGGAAACTAAGTATAAATCTCAAAAAATGAGGTTCTTCTAAGGTTGGTATGTTATTTTTCCCCAAAAAATAATGAATATGTTTGCGTTGGTCCACTCGTTTGATATGCAAATTGTGGAATTTTGTGAAAAAAATTATATAGAGTTGTAGATAATAGGTGTGTCTAGTGCAGTGTTATTTTTCCATATTTATTTATGTTATATATATATATAATTAAGGAAGTCAGTGATGCCCTAAAATGACAAGGTCGAGCGTTGGTCCACGACATCTTGGTCTTAACATAGTCAATGAACGATTTTTTTTTAGGATGTAGGTATTTGTGTCTTCTTGTGCGGATTCTTTTCCATTTTCTAAATAGGCGAGCCAATCAAAAGTTATAGCTAAAGCAAACAACCTATCTTTTGTGTTAGATTGACGTTAGTCCATTTAAAATTAAATAAAAAAGTAGAAAAAAATAATAGATTTAAATAAAAATTATGTATTCAGAATCTACAGACAAAGTTACACAAGTGTGTGAATTTTCATTAGCAATGGACAAGCGTGGCATATGCAAAATCATGCAGGAAATAGGAGAAGTGGTATAAAACATGTTTTATGTCATAAGATAGTCCAAACCACTTGGTTTGGAAACCCAAACCTAAAACCAAAGCAGCCAAGTCATCCACCACGTAGGTTGGAAAAAAGGTGCCTGCCAAAATTCTAAATTTAAATCACACGTGTGCGTAGTTTAAAACGTAATGTGCACACACTAGAAGTGCACTCATGCTTCTAAGTGCATGCGCGTTAAACACACATGCGCGCATTTTTTAAGTTAAAACTTTGTTTTGAACACGTGTGCACACATCTGTTAAGTTAAAAAATTGTTTTGAATATGCATGCGTGCATCTGTTAAGTTAAAACTTTGTTTTGATTTAATTTT
>LPNX010678140.1:152109-197365 GCA_001517045.1 Pseudotsuga menziesii
CCCCAAATTTTCTGAAAATTTTATAATTTTAAAAACATATAATTATCATAATTACAGTAAACTAATTATTAAATTAGTTATATGTTACCAAATTCATTATCTGAATTATCCGTTGGTTATGTTTAGCGATATAGCAGTTCTTTTCAATTTACTAATTTTGTTTCTTTTTGCGACCACAAGGTGGGACTGTCATGCGAAACTGGGCTTACTTAGCTTTCGAGCTAATGCAGAAATTTTCCTTGTTCTTACAGACTACAGGTAAGAGGTCTTTGGTGCTGCTTGTCGCAATTCTAAAGTATTTAATTACAAGTTCATCGCAAAAGAAAAAATCAATAAGAAAATAAATGCTAAACAATTCCCAACGCTTATTAAGGTACATTTATCAACTGCCCTTCCTTATAGTAGAAGTAAATCCATGGTTCTTTATGATTTCGGAACTATTCCATAGCTTATCATAGTCGTGATGTATAAAAATGTCTTACTGATTCTTTACAACAGACTAAGAGTAGCAGAATCACAAATTTTATGGTATAATTCCAATTGTATATAATTACGTTCACATAGTAAAGGTAAACTGATAAGGGGTTTATATATTACGGTTTCCACTCTCAAACTTTGAAGTTTAAAAAGAGTTACAACTTCATTTCCAACTTCTTTTTAAGAAAACTATACTAATGTTGGTATATAGAGTTTTTATTTCCATATCTTAATCAGAGAATAGTTGATGTTATTAATCATCCAAGGGTTATTTATTATCAGATTCAAATCATTTACTAAAAGGCTTATCACCTTTTTGTATCCATTTACGGTTTTACTCAACCATTGTTCCAAGGCATAACTTAAGGCAAGATTTATATCTTATTGTAAACAGGTTCTTTTGTACCAAACATTTTGTAGATGAAGAAGGGCATAATCTTAATAGATCATAACCACTAAAAGAATGTTAAACATAATAATTTTTAAGGCTTAATTTCTAAGTGGATGAATCTTTTATTAAAAGAATAAAAGACCTAAACTTCATTATAATCAAAACAATCTATGGTAAAGCCAAAATGCATACACCAACAAAAAGGGTTATAAGGTATAGAATGCGCCAACAACATAAACTATAGTTCGTCCATGAACTAGACTTTATCAACTCTCGAAGCGTGCCTCCTTTATAAGTTTGAGTTCTATGTCAAATAGAGATAATGATTCATGCGATACTATATTCGATTCAAGGTACTAAGGTCCTCATGGTTGCACTTTATATTATGCAGGTGGTTGACATTCGATGCTATGAACCTTGTAGAACTTTCCAACGTATGGTTTGGTTTACGAATCATTGGAAGAATTTGCTCGTTGAACTACAACGTTCTTACCACTGCATGCCATTTATTTAAGTGATAACATGGCATACTTTCAACCAAGCGAGCCGAGCATAAAAGACTCTTCCCTTCGAACCCTAACTCATTGCTCCACGTGATGTTCGGCCTCCTGCCGCTCTGCACTGGCTCCTGTTTGCTTTGTCACTACCTTGATGGCTGGTAGTCTCCCTTCGTGTTATTTCATGAATACTTTGACTGTGAAGTGCTGTTCCGTAAACCCTTACTTACTTGGCGGTGGGTTTTGGATACCTTCTCTAGGTTTTTCTCCTTTGTGGCTGGCTCCATTTCGAACCCTTCGACTGAGAAAGGGACTTTCACTCTCCTCGGCCTGGTACAGAGTGTAGTGGTTTTGTACTGCAGGGTTAAAGGGTGTAGGGTTTAACCGTAAAATAGCTTCCTCCTTGCTGGGTGTGTAACGACCACCTGGGTGTAAATACTCCTGTTCTAGCTGCTTGTAGATTCTGTCGCTGTGGGTTGTTTCACAGTGAATAACTTCCTCCTCTTCACAGCAGGTGAAGGTTTCACTTCTCCTTGCTGTTAATCCATCTGCTGCTCGAGGGTGTTTGTAAACAAGTTACAAGATTGAGGTAAGATGCTATGCGTTAATTCATTCATTGTCGTTTTTAACACTGTTTGCTATAATGATTATTATATTTTATTATGAGGTTTTAATATCTTGTTTCCTCTTCATTTGCAAGGACAACCTGACCTCCTCAGCGGGAATGGTGCAAAACCGCGGTGACTGGCTGTTACGGTAAGCCTGGTTTTACCATGGCCTTTTTCCTCCTTGTTGGTCCCTTGGGGACAGTAGTGGGTTGGCCTTCGAGGTTTGGAACCCTCGTGGTTTTCTTGGTTCGGTTAAATGGACCTGTTCGCTGTGGTTTAAGAGATTAAACCTTCGTTTTTTCAAAAGGAATCTATGGCTGAGGCTGAGACTGTGATTTTGGGTTTTACTTGATTACTGTGTAATATATATATATATATATATATACATCACTATTTGTACAGGCTCTAAAAGCCTTATTTTGTGAATCTTGTTTAAATCCGAGAGGCGTGAAGGAGATAAAACTCTTTCTTTTTAATGAACTCCATTGTATACTTTAATTTTCGGTAGGGTTTTACCATGAACTTGGAGATATAAAGCTGTCTACACAGTCTTCTTGAGATATCTCTCGTTTACAGTACAGTTCTGAATCAATTCGTTTTACTTGTTTTTAAAATCATGTTGTTTAAGTTTGGCTTGATAAGCCTATCTGAGTTCAGTTACTCAGATTCCTGCAATTTAATATATATACTTACTTTACTCTCTGTAAGTTATCTAGATTATTAGCAGCTAGGGTTTTTCTGTACGTTGTTTAAAATATTGATTTACTTTATTAATCATAGAATTGTAAATGTTGTTACATTGATTATATTTTCGAAGTATAAGGTCGTAATGTTTTTAATAAAATACTTTATGTGACTGCCAGTAAATCTTGGGTTCAGAATTTGCATTTAAATCAGGTTTGTAATAATAAAATAAGAACATTCCTTTTATTTAATAATAATATTCCTATGACGTATATAATAATAAACATGTCCTTATTTATTATAACCAGAATGTTGTCTTACCTGTGGGTACTATTGTTTTCAAAGTTATTCATACTTAATTTATTTTGTAAAAGTATAGAGAATAGTACTCTGTGATTTAACTCTTATACCATTTGTACTAAATACTTTATTATAATTCTCTTGTTATTTATTTTATCTTATTATGTTATAATATTAGTAAAATAAAATAAAACAATCTACAGACTATCTATGTTCTATCTCGTGTATATATACATTGTAATATTTATTTAAATTTTTATAAAATATAGACTGATAACTATAGACCTCGTTCGAGCTCAGCTAGGTAGAAATAATTCAGAAACTAGATAATTTTACAGCTGTAAGCAGATTTCAACTACTAGTTTTCTTACAGAATAAAATCATGGTTTTGTTATTGCTATTTACAGATTGTTTTCTATACATTCTATAATATAACATCTGGGAAAATAATAACTGTAGAAGATCAACATTTCTATTCATTCTATTACTACATACTTAGCTAGAATTTTTTTAATTCAGTTTCAACTATTATAGTAAAATTTCTGGAATAGAAATTATACAGAAAACCTGTTTACCCAACTGAATCTGGTTCTGTTAGTAAAAGAAAAATACAGCTTCTTTCCTTGTTCTCTAATTTAACATAAAATGACTTAATCTAACCTCAAACTCTACTTCTTGTACAGAATGCTATTGCTTTAACAGTAAATAAAAGTATGCATTCTTTTAAACAAACTAACAATTTATCTTATAATGGCATCCTACAATCTTTGTTTATAATTTCACCCCTTTGCTAGAGTACGGTCTGGTCACTCCAGATGAGGAAAAACACAGGAGGGGTTTTGTTTTCCATCAAAGATTTTATTACCACACAAACTAAAACAACTTCATTTCTAAACCATCTCTATCTTTACATCATAAACTACAAACATAACATTCAACCATACACTGTTTTTAAAACAAAGACTGTTAGAAGACAGAACCTGTTTTTGAACTTGGACAACAACAGCAATGGGAGGTCGTTCCTCCCTACCAATTCCTGGAGAGCGCTCAAACAGCGACTCCTCAGGACCCCCAAGATTGCTCTGGTCTCCCTGGCTGGAACTAGGTGCAGCAAATATCAAGTACCACTCTTAAGACTTAGTACCAATCCTGAACTTATCAGTAAGTTCTCCCAGCTTACAAGCTGTAATAGACCAAGTTACTGCAGAATTCCTCTCAGAACACCTTCCTTACTATTTTCTCTTTTTCCCAATGAATTTCCTGAATAACATTCCACCTGAATGATTCTTCTCTGGAAAATATCTGAGCAACCTCAGCTCTATTCATTGGGTACTTTTAAAAGATTGCCTAGGTCTTTTTGGGTTAGTTGTCATTTATTGAGCCACCTACTCTGATCCCACTTTCTTGGGGGATCATGACCCCAATTGTAGGGAAGTTGCCACCTGCAACCTAGGAAGTGTTTAAGAATGCTGCCACTTGTCTTTTGCCCTCCACCTAGTTCCTTCCACCAGTTTGACCAGTGACCTCTTATTAACAGCTCTCCCATGCTATTGTCTCCATTTTTTATTTATTAATAATAAAATATTCAGAATTACATTCCACTTCTTTTGACTCTGCTGAGTCATCAGTTCCTACTTAACATTAAATTTAACATAATGTCTTAGGAAATATAATTAAAACAATTAACATTATTTTACAAAATCGGGGTATGTGACAGTGGCATTTTCTTGGAATGGGGAAAAATGAACAAATAAGTGTATGCAACAATGTGCCTAGTACAAAGAAAGATTTTATACAAAAACAATTTAATGAACTAGAAAGGTTGAAACAGTTTGATGACCAACAATTCAACCACTGGCTAAATTCTAGGTAGGCCACAAACTTCTTCTCAACTTCATGCTTCTACTTCCCAGCTTAACAACCTATGGGATGTAAAAGGGAGAGGAAATATTGATGCATTTGTTGGGCGATTTTTTTTGCAAATGGCATAGCTTTTAACATTTGTAGGTATCCTTATTGGAAGGACATGGTCAGAGATCTGGTTAACACTACCCCTAAAGGTTACAAACCTCCCAGGTATGAAAAGATGAGGACAGTAGTGTTATCTGAAGAGAGGGATCGGATTGAAGCTAGATTTCATGACAATAAATATGGTTGGAAGGACTCCAGGATAGCCATTGTTTCAAGTGGTTGGACAGATGTCAATCATCATCCTCTTATAAATATTTTGGTTTCTAGTCTGAAAGGGGTTATGTCTTTAAAATGCCATGACACTACAGGGAAGAAAAAAGATGGTCCATATTTGATGGGTCTCTTCAAAGAAGCAATAAATGAGGTGGGAAGAGAAAATTTGGTGTAGATTGTTACAGAAAGTGCCTCAAACAATGTTCTTGCCGGTGGTTTAATTGAGGATGAATATCCAACAATTTTTTGGACTCCATGTTTTGTGAATTGCATCAACCTCCTACTTAAAGATATCAACAACATTGCTTGGGTTGGAAAAACTATAACTGAAGCAAATATGCTACAGGTTTTTATTATTAATCATGCAACATCCATATCAATTTATAGACAACGTGCCAACCTCCAACTTCTTCGATGTGTCGAGACTAGATTTGCATCTGCATTCATTATGTTACAACGTCTCATCAAAGTGCATCAATATTTGAGGGAGATGGTTATTTCAATGGATTGGCAAAGGTGGAAGGGTTCTCATGTTGGGGATGGTCTACGAGTTGAAGAAATTATTATTGGCTCTTCTTTTGAGTATTTTTGGAGGAGGGTGGAGGATATTGTTACCCTCATCACACCTATTTTTTCCACCCTTCACATGTTTGATAGTGATTTTCCATGCTTAGGGGACGTGTTTGAGAGTATGTATCAAATGAGAGCTTTGTGACATAATGGAAGATGAAAATTCTAGGATCAACACGGACACCCATAATGAGGTGTGGGATCTTAGTCTTAAAAGGTGGAAAATGCTTCGTAGTCCTCTTATACATAGTCAACAATCCATTAACACAATAGTTTTTTATACAGAGTCAACAATCCATTAAAATAATTAAAGTTTATATACAGAGTCAACAATCCATTAACACAACAGTTTTTTAGGACAAATATGTAATTTTAAAGATAAGCACGTATTCTAACAATAAAAAGTTGTATATTAACGATTATTTGCACATTTCAAAGACAAAATCATGTGCCTATAATATTATGAAGCGGGAAAGGTGAAGGTTTTCCCGTTTCCTTCTCTATGAAATTCGTTATCTCCGAATTCAAGTTGGAAACATTCACAAAGAAAATTATAAAAAGCAATAAAAATTTTACAATTTGGTGGGTTCAAAATCATTTATATAAATAATTTAAAAAATAACAAAATATTATGTAGACTGATTTGAATGGAATGAAAAGTGTTTCTTTCTATTCAATGAAATTTGATCTTCACGATCTTCACGATCTCATTCTGGTCACTAAATCGTCACTGAATAATAAATTTCAGTGTAAGATTAAATATTGAAACAACAAATCAATTAATGCAAAAGGAGAGGACCAGACCGTTAGATTTAAAATTACTCCAAATTTATTGTTATATATTCCACCGGTATCAGCATCAAATGGACTAAATCTGTTTTTGGATATTCAAAATCTAATTTTAGTGTAAATTTGACCTAAGTTTACTGAAATTCAGTTGTCTATCACACTCGCACATTTAACGGAGAGTGTGAGATTTTTAGTCACATTAGCACATTTAATGGAGAATGTGAGATTTTTAGTTGATGCGATAAGACGTTCTTGCAATTATTTGGCTACTAAAGTTTATTTGGAATATATATCTTTCTTTGCTTTAGATTTGATCTTATGACTCTTTAATAAAAAAACTTATTTTCTTAATAATTGGACCTATTTAATTTGTACATAAATTGAATTCAACTTTATTTAAAGAATTATGAATTAAAATAAATAGATAAATGAGAAGCATAAAAAATAATAAAAGGTTTGATAAGAAATGGAAGTCACTTCCCACCCTTCAAAAACAAAAAGAGTAACTTATCGAGTCATTAAAGTGATGGCCCGTGGTTAGTATCAACCCGATGCTTCGTATTTAAGGTAATGAATTAAAATATAATACAGGTAAAGACAAAGCATGGAAAATTAATAAAAATTCAAAATGAAATCGAAGACACATCACCACATCAAAACAAAAATCCAAAGAACTTATTGTTAAAGATTAAAAAATATTAATTGATAGAAATATTACGGGGTATTGATAGCTTGGTAATGGGATTACTTTCTCAATATTAAGCAACAGTGTTTAAAAGACTACATAACAATAAAACCATAGGTAAATACCATGAGTAGTTAAATACTATGGGTCATTAATTCTAGGTAATGTGACCAACTCAACTACTCAACTAACTAACTAATAAATGCACTATTGATAGTGGTCCATTGAGATTACATTTCTTAACACACCCCCTTAATCTCAATTAGGACAATAGCTTGAACAGAATCAATGCAAAACGATGTCTGGTGGTCTATGTCTCAGCTAGGCTTACATTTGATTAAAAAAAAATTAACTTTACTTTCTTCCTTGAAGTGTACTTGGACTTCTTCATCTTTGTCTTCTAAAGCTTGATGCTAAGTAGTTGTTCTTCTTTAGAGTTTGGAACCTAGTGCAAGTCATCTTGTGCTTCAACATAATTTTTCTAGTTGTTATCTTTACCTCCACACTCAAAAATTTTGTCAAAAAAATATGAATATATTTCAGCTTTTCTTGGAGAGCATTCACATCTTGGTGTTGCTCATCAATGGAAGCTACTTCATCATTCTCATTGAATTCTTCATTTGCATGTACCCACTGTGCATCCTTCATTGCTTCTTCAAAAAATGTGGGTTGAGAAAAAAAAAACATATTGTAGATGCTAATCACTAACAAGAGTTTGTTCATATAAGTCACTAAAGCTTCTAGTTTTCTGGTTTTGGGGTGGACTGTCTGTTGTTGTTTCTTTTGTTGTTCTATGAACTAGTTGTTGCTCATCTTGAGCAATTGTTGCAACTTCTATGCTGCTATCAACTATCTCATGCTCAGAGAGACTATCACTCACATCACTCAGTACTGCTACATTGACATGTTTGTTTTCAATGTCAAACATCACTAGATCAACATTGGTTGTCGCATAAACATAGTCTTCTTGAATGTCTTCCACTTCAATGTGGGATTCCTGGTTCTTTGCGCGACTTGCAAAGTTATCTTCTTCTACAATTGGTTCTTCACAAAATACTTCTTTTAGTATATTCCATGCTCTTTTTGGAGTATCAGCTTCTACAATATAATGAAATAGAGAATAGTCTATAGTGTCGTGTATGACACATAAGGAAGCAACTTGCCTTCTTTCTTTTTGGAACTCGTTCAAAACTTTAAATGAATCTGGATCTCTAGAATCTTCTTCAACTATGCAATGCCACAAATATTGTAATTTTAACAAATTACTTACTTTGATTGCCCATACATCATAATCATATCCATCAAATGTTTACCATAACCCTTTTGGCGTTAACAAATTTCTTACCTCTTAAATTCTTCTAGTAGTGCTTATGGTAGCACCATCTTCAAGAATCAATCTTCTTGTCTAGATCACAACCTCCAATAAGATTGGATCTATGGGTGTTTGTGCTTTCCACTTTGTGAAAAGGATTCCTAAGAGATTAAAAATAAATAAAAAATCATCTGATTCCTGATGTGTTTAGGCTTCAATGGCAACCTCCTTGTGTGTGTGTTTTCCACTATGTGAAAAGGCTTACCCAGACATACGCAAAGAAGGATCAAGTCGTAAGCTCTAATACCATGTTAAAGATTAGAAAACACTAAAAGACAGAAATATTATGGGCGCATTGATCACCTGGGAAATGAGATTTCCCTCTCGATATTAAGCAGCAGTATTTAAAAGACTACATAACAACAAAACCATGGGTAAATACCATGAATCATCAAATACTATGAGTCATTAATTCTAGGTAATGTGATCAACTCAACTACTCAACTAACTAAAACTAATTAATGCACTATTAATAATGACCCATTGAAGTTACAATTCTTAATACTTACAAAGTTATCTAAAGCCATGGGACATGGTTCGAATTTCACTATAATTTTCTTTAGCAATGCCAACCCAAGCATTCTTCTCCTTCAAATCGAACTACATTTGGTTTCTTTTGGGAGATCGTGAGAGATAATGGTACTCATTAAAATAAGAAGATGATTACAAAGTTAGTGGTCGAATTTGAAAACTGTACAATAATGAATTGTATTCAAATTCTTTAGAATGTTGATCGACCAATTGTTATTTCTAAGTTGCATAGCTTTACTGCGTTGAAATGTTAACAGTTATAAAACTTCATTGTTGTTGGACAATGGATACTACCATCCAATACAGTACTTTCCATCCATTTCCAAGGCCTATCCCATTAATAAAATTTTAATCCGTTGGTCGTATTGATTTTATATTCTAAAACCATCTGGTATATAAAAAAAAATCATTTCAAACCATGATTTCACTATAATTTGAATACCACTTCCTAGTATATATGACAAACACTTCTCACTAACTATGGTATATATTTACGAGAATAAATAAATATGTTTTTATAAAATTATTATCTAAATTATATTTTTATTTCAGAGATAAATTCAACATTTAACAAATTTTCATTTCCAATTACATATCTTTACAATTTTAGTCAAATTTAAAAAAAAATATCCAAAATATAAATCTAAATAGTAATATAAATTAAACCTACCTCTTTAATTGCTCAAAAAAACTTATGTTCATTATAAGAAAAATCCTATTACTTATGTTCATTTTGGAATAAATGCAAAATATAACACCGGAATAAAACTAAACAAGGACGGTTGCAGAGTAGCAAGTCCCTGTCATTGGGACTTACATTTGCTAAACAAAAACATTTATCTTGATTTCTAATGATAAAACTTCATGGACTTGCGTTTGCTGCAGGTTGATCTTGATTTTTGAAAATGATAGAACTTGATTTATACTTCGTCCCGTAAAGGTAGTAAAAATAACTCGACTACCAAATTATCGAGGCTAAGTCAAAAGCTCATCAATGTTCACAAAGATAATAGTATTTTCAATTAAACAAAACACATGCGTATACTGAAGTAAGCACAACAATTTATAAAGTTAAATGAATTCATATTTTTATGTCTCCGGGGATATTTATATTTCGTGGCGGTGTATTATTTTTTGCAAATTTTTGTAATTGCAATGTTAATGTATTTATTTATTTAATTTTTTTTAGTTTTGGTATTTTGGCGCGTGATGTCATGCTTTGGAATCCTCTCCCATACGTGAGCTTAGGTAAGCTGTGAACAAGCACCACTTGGCAGAGCTTGTACTAGCTTTGGATACAACGCAATTTGATGGGGAATTAACATGAGAATCTATGTGAAATGGCAGTAGCTCTTGAGTCTCAATTAAGTAAGATATAAGTTTCTTGCAGGGTACCGAGGTTAAGCGTTCCCGGCCACAAACTCGGAGTCCAGACATAGATCCTCTTTGCAATGGCCGAAGCACTAGCAAAATCTTTGGCCTCCCTCCGCCATAGCTGCGGAGCGTTCATCTCTGATCTGGTTTGATGCCAACCTCACGTCCAGCTTATCATGATGTTGAAGAGGGTGTTGCCTCGGAAGATGAAGAATCATTGGTCTCTGGTGATGAAAACGGCTCCAGAAGATATTCAGGTGATTCTTCTCCACAAGATGATCTACTTCTGCATCAGTACAGAGAGTTTGAAAAAAGATATAATGGAAACGACATGGTGCGCAGGTCTATGCCCCCTGTGCGTCGTAGGGAAACATATACAGGTGATTATTTGTATCCGTGTGATCGCACACAGTTGCATTCTAGGATGCAGCAATTACCTGGTGGCCTACCAGAAAGCCGACATCCTCAGCATCAACAAGAGTTGGGAGCAGGGGATCTAAAGTACTCGTTTAGCAGAGAGCAATATGAATATGTTGGAGATGAATCTTCGGATGCTGAAGGAATTTTTGAAGAGGCAGATGGCCATGTTGGTAGAAATGGCAATGGAGATTATAGAGTGGACCACTCATCTTTTGGCGATCCCAATTTTGAATATTTTGTGGAAAATATTGAAGAGGTTTGCACATACAATGTCACTATGATACAATTTTTTTTACTACTGTATTCTATGTTTACTTTATTAAATATCTGCAAGCTAATCTAGATAATTTTTAAAAAGAAATTCTTTGTCGTTCCTCTCTTACCAATTCAGCTGTTTACATCACTGGAATACATGTTCTCTTATATCAAGAAATTTAGCAATGCACAAAAGTTTGATGACAACCTATTAGTCCTCATCAAAACTGTTCTTAGAACAAAGAAAGTTATATCAGGAAGTTTATCATGGTAATATGGGATTCACTGTTCAAAAGCTATATTGTTAAGGCCCAATAAACCTGCTTGCCTCAACAAACTATAAACAAGCATTACTTTGGGTTTATTATATTTTGTAGGATCCAACAATAAATGCAACTAAAACTAGTCTTAAAGGGGTCCAACAAAGGCCATTTGAGTTTGTTCTACATAGTCAGCCAATTCCAATGCCAGTGAGTATACAGTTTCTTAAATTGACATTTTGATATTCTTCATATGAAAAATGAACTCTATGTTACACAACAGGGTGCTGCAACTGCCTTTTCTTTAATTAAATTGCTGATATAAGCTTTTTTATCATCTTTCTATTGTAGCCTGTATCATATTAGAATATTTTTAGAACAATAACTCGAAAACCATTTTTTTAGTCAGATTGCTGGTATATTAAGAAGTTGAAAAGAGATCTCCTCACATTGATGTGCTAGTGATATTAAGTATAATATGTAGTCCCAACCCAACAAATAAGTGAAATGATAAGTAATACTATCTTTTGCAGCAATAGGGTCTTCGCAAGAGTGGTGCTTGGCCTAAAACTGTGTTAGACATGGAAATTCCTAGTGCACCACTAATGGGTGATTCAAAAACTGAAACTATTGGAACTGTACCTCAGAATCATCATGTCTTTTTCTCTGGATCTTCTACCAAGCCTGATATTACTGAAATGGAACTCAACTCAGGAAAGCCACAAGAATCCTTATACACAGATTTTGATCAAGGGCTGGATAGACACCAGAGTGTACAAGGATGAACTGAGCATTGTTCAAAGTACAACCACAGAGACATAAATCTATGGTCTTGGTGTAAATTAGGACAATGTGGTCCCATAAATGAGTAGCTTGTTTCTAGTTAGTCATATGTGTCACACATGAGTTCAAGCTTCAAACTGTTTTAATAAAAAACTATCTGATGCTACTTTAATAGGCTTGCTTCTGGGAATGCTAGAGAGGCAGTAGGTTCTTCTTGCCGGCAATCAACAGCTTTCGCAAGTCAGCCACCCACTTTTCATCTCAGGTTTGACTGTTTTTATTCCTATCTAAAATGTTGTGTGTTGATACATAGATATTAGAAGGAAACAATCAGGATGTCTTAAGGGTTGTTTTTCATGTTACTGTGGATCAATAACCCATTATCAAATAGATTGTACCTCTCATCTGTTGTGGATCTTGACAATAATGTGCTTGCAATTCATTGAGTGTACTGGGCAAGGAGCGTGGAAAGCCCTTATCGCCTATGCAGCCTGTGTGTGCCTTTATCTCTAGGAATGGGCTAGAAGTTGTAAAGAAGCTGGCCCATGCATAGGATTTCTTAATATTTTTATTAATGTTAATGTGGATCAATAATTCGTTATCAGATAGATTGTATTTTTCATCTTCTCTGCATCTTGACAACAACATGCTTGCAATTTAATGAGTGTAGTGGGAAAGGAACCTGGAAATCCCTTATTGCCTATGAGGCTTGTGTGCGCCTTTGTCTTCAGGATTGGGCCAGTGGTCGTATGGAAGCTCCTGAATTCCTTCATAATGAGTGCATTGTTTTGCGCAATGCCTTTGGGTAAGCTACTAACATATTTGTGTGTGTTGTTTTCTTTCAATTCTCATGTAATTTGACAAACACAAGTTCTGAGTCTGCAGTTGTTTGATTGCACTTGAAATAAAACAAAATGCCAATGTAAAATACCTGATCATTTAAAAATATAGATTAATCGAAGCTTTGAATGTGTTGTTTTTGATTCAGTGTGTAAAGTCAAGATTATTCCAGATGTGCCATCTGGTTGCATTTTTTGTTCTTTTAGTTCATATTCTGTAAATATGGTTTGCCTACGTTGTTGAAGCAATTGCAACTATAACAGTAGCAAAGCAGAGTATTTGTACATAATCTCTCTATATATTGATTTCTTACTATGAATTTTTCCCCACGCCATTTGTTTCAATGTCATGCAGGTGTAACATTGGCATTGTCACCAGCATATCATTCAGACATTTTATTATTTCTGCTACACACATTTTATCATTCAAAGTTCCCACTACCCATCCAGACATTTTATCATTTCTCCTTTAGCTCTCTACTTTTACTTGGAGTACATGTTGAGTGCTGAAAGCGTTCATGATCCGTTTAACTTGCCACACATTATTTTCCTTCCACCACGGATTCTAAAATGTATGCCACGTGTTGAACTGCTTAATGTAGTTGTTGTTGTTGATGATGATTTTAGCTTGTGATGTTTTGGAAAAAGTATTGAACGATTTTCTGTCAAATTACAATATCAAAGAAATTTTATCATTTCTCCATTGTGTAGTTTATAATTAGTGAATATTTGTCATTCGGCAGAGTTCAGTAGTAGTTTTAGTTAGGGTAGGAATTTTTCATTGATGATTTTATTTGCGTGTAGTGTAGTTTTATTTATCTACTAGTTTTGTCCCTTCCTTTTTGATTACCCCCCATCCATACTCCTCTCCCCTTTTGACTGTTACTTGTACTAGTAGCCTTCTAGGCGAGCTTTGCTGTCGTCCTCATTAGAGAGGTGAAAGCTATCTAGGTTGCTTTATCCGTTTCAGTTGAAATCCAGACGTACGTCTCTGTTGTTGGGTTTTAACGCTTAATATTAAAAGAGAAACAATATTTTTTTTATAAACATAATAATACATTTCACTTGCCCCTAAGATTGTTGATTCTAGGATAATTATATAACCTTTAGAATATCATGATTACAACCTATATTAATGTGAATTAGCATGTGATAAACACGTAAACTCGGCTAACCATAAACAGTTGAAATGGCACAAGCTCTTAGGGTGTATGGTTCATCCCCACTCTGTATTTAGGCTTGTCTTTATGTCCTTCATGGCCTATTTGACATGTAGTAGTCGTTCTTGCAAAGCTGGTAAAGTTCATGCTCAGTTTGGATCCATTGAAATAGAACTTGAGTCTAGAGTCTTCTAAGTATTCAAATCTCTACCATCCTCAAAAGGATGCCTAAGTAGGCTATAACAACATTTATTCTATTTTTTAAAGAGTTTTAAGTAGGCTATAACAAAATTTATTCTATTTTTATTAAATTTTAATTTTTTGCATAGATAATTGCAAACCACTAGCTATCACAGATGCAATGTCGGGGACATTGCCACCTCGTGGATCTTGTTTAAGATATTGTTAGTCATTATGATTATTGCACGAACAGGGTTTAACAAAATCAATGGAGAGATGATTGAAAAGTGAAAAAATAATGCTCCAAGGTATCAATCACTTATCTAGAGAGATGGATCTTCTCAATTATTTATCATGTTGAGCCAAACAAGTCAAGTCCGATACAATAACTGTTGATGTATGTGTAACTTCGGAATGTATTCTATTATGTATCTTATATATTGTAACCCGATGTTTATTCCGGGATGTTTCTATTATGTATTTGAGTCATGTTGTCATGCCCAACTGTTCCGATTGGGAGGATTAATAATGTAAACAAGTCTTGTCAAGTCATTGTGTAAGTCCCCACAGTTTCGGGGCACTCGAGTTATTATACACTAATTAAGGTGTAGGCTCGAGTAAGTAATTGTTAGTTGGGCCGACATGATTAAGTGCACTTCAAGTGAATGGAAGAATATAAATAGAGAGTGAGATTCTCTCTATTTATCACTTGTACTACACATCACTCTCTCACTCAAGTGAGGCGCATTAGTGAGGAAGGAAATACTGGGACTAGACAGAAGAAGAAGACTACTGCTGTCAGGAGTGCATCTTACTGTTTTTGGGTCTTACATCTTGTGGTGATTCTATCTTGAAGAAGTTGTGGGGTTTTCTCCATTTATGATTTCCCCGATCAAAACTCTTTGTGTCTCTTGTCTCTTGTGACGTGCTTATGTTTTATTGTTGTGCTTGTTATTCTCTCAGTGAAAAGATCCTAAGATCATAATCCTAGCTTATATGATGAAAAAATAACATGGTATCATAGCTAACCTGAGAAGAAGACATTGTGCAGCTGTAGAAGCTAGGGCTTCTTACTTTTTGGGTCTATCTCCACAATTTATCAGCACAAGTATGCTAGGATGACTCTCCATTGAAGGGTGCATCTTTCTGTCGAAGCGGAATTCGATTTTGAGCATTTTCAGTTTTCGATGTGGAAATTAGGGCTTTCTACAGAAGAGGAATTTTTGAGTGAGACCAGCATAGGATTTTTCTCCTCATCAAAACCGAAGTTTAGAGACCTAGATCAAGAAATTTGGTTGGGTAAATCTCTAGGAAAGTCAAACCCTAGTTTGACCCCGAGCTAGAGAAACCCTAAATACTAAAACTACTAAGTTTTGGTACAGTCGTTGTATTCTGATATTGGTGAAGTTTCAAGAGAGAAAACTTGCAAGGTCTGAAGATAAAATCATGATTAATCCTGTGTCCAAAAATCAGACTTAGATTCGCTGTATTCCAGGAGATATGATCTCTCCAAGTTAGGGTTCCATCCTCTTCCAGAATTCATCCCTAAACAGGACATCTGGGGAGATCTGAAATATCTTGCGCTACAGAGGTCCAAATGGAATTTCTAAAGATGTTAAAGAAAGGTAACAGACTTTTATTTAGGTGGTTCAAAGATCAGACTCAGAAGATGAACCACTGACACGTGGTATTCCGTACAACTTCACTGTTGTGAACAGTCCTGTAACAGGTCACCTTGGGAAAAGGATAACAAATCCAAAATGGTGAAACCAATTCTGATGAAACCTATGGTGTTGGATCCGGTACAGGTGAGGTTACCTCAGTGAGAAATTTCAAATACATAGGAGCAGTAATTTCAGAGATATCACAGAAACAGTAACAGGCATTTCTGCAGAAGAAATTGGAAATCTAGGGCTTCCTGTTCCGGGAGCTTCCCCCCACTGTTTTCAGAAAAGGAGTACATTGGAAAACTCCATTTGAAGAGATATATCTGTCTATCCAATTAGATCTGAAATATTCCAAGTTTTGAAAACTAGGGTTTCTGTGGCAAACCCTAGATCAGCCAGCTCCGGAACCAAGATGGACACCTCAAATTGGTAAGATCTAATCCTTTGCTATTTTCATTTGAGGTTCTCATTTCAAAGTTATCTATCACAACAACTTGATGATAAGCTTGGTGAAGTTGACAACTTCCAAGCATAGAAGTATTTGATCTCTCTAAAGAAAATGGATTGGACACCTACATGAGTATAGAGGTTCCAGTTTCAGAGGGAGACGAGGTTAGAAGCCTTTGAAAAGAAGAATTTGGTCAAGGCCAAAGAAGACATCATGCTCATGCTGCAGAGGATGATGAACCATCCAGAAAGATATCCAGATATGAAAGTGAATATTCTTCAAGCGAGGATGAATATGTTCTGATATCAGCTCTCACAGGTAACATTACTCATGGAAGTGATGATTGGCTTATAGACAGTGGGGCTTCCAAACATATGACGGGATTCAAGGAATCCTTTGTAAGACTGTCAGAACATGAATCACCTCAGAAGGTGAAACTAGGAGATGACTACCAATATCCAATAAAAGGTAGTGGGGAATCTTCATACAAGCTAGAGTCTGGTAAGTCTCTAAAAATGAAAGAAGTATTGTTTGTTCCAGGACTCAAAAAGAACCTTCTCTCCATTTCAGCATTGATGCAAAAGGAATGCAGGTTGCATTCATAGATGGTCAAGTCATCATGTGGCCAAAAGGAAAGACTATCGATGATGCAGTGGTGATTGGAGAACAAGAAGGAGGCTTCTACAAATTGAAGGGCCATACAGAACAAGCCTTGATCCATGACATAGTAGAGCCAAATGAGCTTTGGCATAGAAGGCTTGCACATGTGCATTAAAGAGCACTACCTATTGCAAGCAAAGTTGTTGAAGGTCTTCCAGGATTTCAAGCTATTTGAAGGGAAGAAAAAAAATCAGAATATGACCTAAAGAAACCAATTGAAGAATGTGAAGATCTAGAATGCAGAGACCATGCAGTCATAAGAGTCTCTCAAATCAAAGAACAACTTGAAGCAGTAAAAGAAGAAGTGAAGAATACAGAAGCGGTGATGGCCACTTTGAATAGCCTCCCAGGATCGTAGGATTCATTCATGTGAGGAATGTGTGCCAGAAGGAAGTGATTACTTTCAATAGACTCTAGAAAGAGAACTCACAAGAAGAAGAAGCTCGAGAAGAGAAGGTGGGAGCAACTGAAGATCAATCTCTTACCATCCAAAGGAGATCCCTCAAGCGATGAGGAATATGAACAAGCTCGACTCATAAGAAGAGAAGAGAAGATGAGAGCAACTAAATATCAAGCTCTTACCATCCAAAGAAGATCCCTTAAAGCGACGAGGAATATGAAGATCTGAACTCTTGAAGAACTTCTTATCCATCCTAGCATTTGGATAAGAAACGATGCTATCATGAATAAAGAAGATGATGAAGCTGAAGGCTCAAGAAGGAGTATACCCACGAAACAAATAAAGATAAGTATTCAATTGTCATTTCATGATATTATTTTGTTATGCATTTGTTTATATTCAGTTATTGTATTATGCATGATAGGATGTTTGCATTAATGACAGTATACTACTAATATGCATGTGATGGGTAAGTAGCTCATGGTGCTATACAAATTCTCCATTGCTACTTATCTAGAATGAAACCTCTTTGCTGACATATTGGATTAGTGCACAATCTCAATGTTGTCCTGGTAGAGATGGAAGGCATCTAGAAAGTTTCAGTGAGATATGGATGAATGTTGTATTGGCTAAAGTAGTTGCATGATCATATATTTATGCATAAGTATTTGCAGTATGAATATTCCTTATGAAATTTTCTAACCATACAAATGCATTTGACTTGTAGGAAAGACCGCATACATAATCGCCTACAAGCAAAGAAGAATGAAGACTTGTTCCGAAGAACAAGTGAAGATAGTTCAAGATAAAGAATAATATGATGAATGCACCGACATCATTGATGCTTCCAGCTATGAAGAAGTAACCAAGAAGACCAGTTCAAGAAGAATGATGTCTAGGATGCAGTCTCAAGACCTGAAGAGAAGTTTGTAGTTCCATCATGCAGTAGATGGAAACATCGTGGGATACAAAGCAAGATTCGTAGCACGAGGCTTCTCACGAAAAGAAGGCATAGACTATGAAGAAACATTTACAGCCACTGGAAGTGAAGTCACATGACATGCATAATCATGTGTGCAAATGAAAGAAGGCATTGTACGAGTTCAGAAGACACCCATGGGATAACACATACATGATGAGCTTGATGAATATCTTAACCTTTGCTACAAGGTTGATAAAGGATGACAAGCTCACTGATGGATGTGATAAGAACTTTTAGAAAATTTCAAAATAGAGGATCTTGGTATCCAATGATCCTAGATGGACACTACTTGTCACTCCGGTACAGAATGTTCAGTGAATAGAGTACAGAAGACAGAGGGAGTATGATGCTCTGCTTCAGAGGGAGTGACTGCAAAAGATCTAAGGTTCGACATGGTACGACAGGATGGATAGATTACTGATGACTCTAGACTTTACTAAGAGTAAAGAGGATTCCAACCTTTGCTTCAAGGTTGAAGACAGAAGACCAGTGATACTCCTGTTATGTGTTGATGCACTATTGTTCTAGGTATGGAGGTGTGGCAGAGTGCAGATGGAATCTTCCTTGGACAAGGGAAGTATGCAGTAGAGATCCTGAAGAGGTTCAGGATGATGGACTGCATGACCACACCTATGGCATCGAACATGAAGCTATTGAGTGATGCTTCATCAGAGTCGGTTGATGCTACGATGTATCGTCAGATGATTGGGTCATTGATGTACCTGACAAACACGAGACCAAAAATTTGCTTTGCTGTGAACACCTTGAGCCAGTACTTGACAGATCCGAGGAGTGTTCACTTGACAGCTGCAAAGCATATTCTGAGGTACCTGAAGGGTACAGTTGATTATGGGCTCAAGTATGATGCAAATCAGAAGATTAACCTGGAGGGTTATGTTGATTCAGATTGGCCAGGCAGTGCCATCGACAGGAAGAGTACTTCAGGATGTTGCTTCAGTATGGGATCAGGTGTGATCTCTTAGTTTAGCAGGAAACAATAGTGTGTGGCACTGAGTATAGCTGAAGCAGAGTATGTTGCAACTTGTTCAGCTAGTTGTGAGGCAGTATGGCTGCGGAAGCTACTGTATGATATATTTTATCTCCAGTTGGATGCTACTTGTATACATTGTGACAACCAGAGTTGCGTGAAGTTGTTAGAGAATCCAGTGTTGAAGCATATCGAGATCAAGTATCACTATATCAGGGATATGGTGCAAAGAGGAGCGGTGAAGCTCCAGTATGTTGCGACGGAGGAATAGATAGCTGATGTATTGATGAAGCCATTGGCTAGGCTAAAGTTCGAGTACTTCAGAGAGAGACTTGGTGTTCACCAGATCGAGGTTCCCTCCAAGGGAAAGTGATGAGTCCCAAAGCCATTCTGACGAGCAGGTCAGATGTAAGGGGTGAGCCATTCTGTCATGGTGAGAGGATTCAGTTCCTTCCATGTCAGATATGAGTGCTAGAGATCCAAAGCCATTCTGACGAGCAGGTCAGATGTAAGGGCTGAGCCATTCTGTCATGGTGAGAGGATTTAGTTCCTTCCATGTCAGATATGAGCGCTGACTGCCATTCTGGGAATGGAGGCACCTGGTCAGTTACCAGGAACACTCATTCTAGGACTGAGAGAGCCATTCTGACGAGCAGGTCAGATGTAAGGGCTAAGCCATTTTGTTCATGGCTAAAGGATTAAGTTCCTCCCATGTCAGATGTGAGCACTGGCCATTCTGTCGAGTAGGACAAATGTAAGGGCAACTGCCACTCTATGGGAGAGTGGAGGCACCTGGTCAGTTACCAGGTAGCTTAGTGAGGGACTGGGGGCCATTCTAACGAGGGTGTAGGATTCAGTTCCTACCAGGTCAGATGTGAGTGCACAAAATCTTTCTTCAGTGTGTCGGATGTGGTTCCGACTTGGGTGAAATGAACAGAGTTCTTTCATCATTGTGTCGGTTGTGGTTCTAGCCTGGTTGAAAGCCTTCCATCATTGTGGCGGATGTGGTTTCAGCCTGGGTGAAAAGAACAAGGTTCTTTCATCAGTATGGTGGATGTGGTTCCAGCCTGGATGGATGTGATGCCCTTCTGACGAGTAGGTCAGATGTAAGTGCAGAGCCATTTCATAGATGTTAGTGATGTGATGTCCTATCATGCTGGTGAATGTGAGTGCTGGGCCTTTCTGATGTGATTGTAGTTTACTACATGATCAGATGTGAGTGTTGGGCGTGCCTTTCTGACAAGTAGGTCAGATGTAAGTGTTGGGCATGCCTTCTGATGAGCAGGTCAGATGTAAGTGCTGGGCGAAGACCTACGTGGTGGTTAGGCCTACAACTAGCATGAAAAAGGGTTGGCTCTATAGAACTTCCCATGACAAGATTAGTACACACATGATGATGACCAGAGATGTTCCAGATCGAGCTATGATCCGGATCCAGTTATGATGACTCCGAAAGATCCAGATCGAGTGATGATCCAGATCCAGTAGTGGTGATCCAGATCGAGAGATGATCCAGATCCAAATCCAGATCGAGTGATGATCCAGATCCAGTCCAGTGATGATGATCTAGATCGAGTGATGATCCAGATCCAGTCCAGTGATGATGATCCAAATCGAGTGATGATCCAGATCCAGTGATGATGTTCTATGACGATCCAGATCGAGAGATGATCCAGATCCGAAGGTGAAGATGACTTGAAGAAGAAGATGATCCAGTTGATACAGAGAAGAAGACCAGTGCTGAAAATCGTGTCGAAAGAATACCTTCCTAGTTAAGAGGGAGTGTTGATGTATATGTAACTTTGAAATGTATTCTACTATGTATCTTATATATTGTAACCCGATGTTTATTCCGGGATGTTTCTATTATGTATTTGAGTCATGTTGTCATGCCTCGATGTTCCGATCGGGAGGATTAATAATGTAAACAAGTCTTGTCAATTCATTGTGTAAGTCCCCACAGTTTCAGGGCACTCGAGTTATTATACACTAATTAAGGTGTAGGCTCGAGTAAGTAATTGTTAGTTGGGCCGACATGATTAAGTGCACTTCAAGTGAACGGAAGAATATAAATAGAGAGTGAGAGTCTCTCTATTTATCACTTGTACTACACATCATTGTCTCACTCAAGTGAGGTGCATTAGTGAGGAAGGAAATACTGGGACTAGACAGAAGAAGAAGACTACTGCTGTCGGGAGTGCATCTTACTGTTTTTGGGTCTTACATCTTGTGGTGATTCCATCTTGAGGAAGTTGTGGGGTTTTCTCCATTTATGGTTTCCCCGATCAAAACTCTTTGTGTCTCTTATCTCTTGTGATGTGCTTATGTTTTATTGCTGTGCTTGTTATTCTCTCAGTGAAAAGATCCTAAGATCATAATGCTAGCTTATATGATGAAAAACTAACAATAACAAGTGCCAGACTAAAATGATTTGAACCACAACCTCGTGGAAGGGATCCATGAATTCAATTGAACTGGAAAACAATGAATAATAATTACTTTTGTTAGTGTTGTGAAAGACTATTAAATAAATATGAAAATAGTCAAATTTAGGGAAATAGAGTATGGTTATGGTTATGTGTTTTTCATGATTATGATTTTTTCTTCCACCTTTAAGTGATTGGTTGGGATTTCTTTCCCAACCTCGAATTTCAAAATTCCAATCAACTTCAAAATGTTGACAAAGTCGTTATCGAAGCGTGACTACTTTTCAAAAAACCTATTGGTACAATAATTCTTACAACAAGAGTAAACTAGACTTTGAATTGACAGACCTAGGAATCTGGTAGTCATATCAAAATGACAATCATCCGACTGTAGGAATCTTATGAGCCTTAGAATCATTTTATGGCAAACAATACATCACATGCTATCTGACATTAAAGGCGACGACCGTTGCATTGTGCGTCGTTGGATCTCAACCAGGACGCCATCCAACGACGCACAGTGCGACGACCGTCACATTTAATACCGAATAGCATGTAATGTATTTTTTGCCTCATTTTATCACTTTAGACTAGATTTTAATTCTAACAAGATTCACAAGGATCTGACACAACCTTGGTAATTACAACATCTCTATAGATCTATTTTTCTTTTCGGTCATAGTTCTTATGCCCAATCTAGCAAAACAAAAGAAAAAATCCTTCTTGTTGGCTATGGTACTAATTTTAGTGAATGTCAAAGCCAGAAATATAAAAAATAGACAATTAATAGAAACATCATCATGACACCAATTGTATTGGAAATATCACCCTTTTCTTTACTGTAAAAGATCTATTTCGATAAAGAAATGTGTTTTCTATAAAATATCGAAGTCAAGAACCAGAAATGTTTTTTGGATCAAACTTTTCCTTTGTGTGCTAGCATAGAAAGCCAATAGGGGCCATGATCATTAAAGGATAATTTCGTGAGGTCATTCTCAAAGGTTGTTCACTCCAACAAAAGAATGTTTAACAATTTTTAATGCTTTTTAGATTCTTTGTTGAACAAAACATCCTTTAATCTTGGTATGCATGGGAGTAGAGATAAGGGGCTTAAACTTAAGTCTTTACCACAACGTTTTTTCAAGTGGGGATCACAAATAAATACATTTTATCGTCAGGATATTTTAGGCTTCATTAACATCCATCGTGACTTTGGCATTAAGCAAGATATGGTTATCACTTTCTAATTTAGAAGTCGCTCACTGAGAAATGAGTGGGAAAATCAATGGAAGGGAGACACACATAATTTCATGATCAAAGATGTAAAATATGCATCATGTTTCAAAGTTCATGACAAATTCCAAGTGTAGTTGGTTTCCTTTTTATGGTCAAGTGTCTCATGGCATGGAACATTTGGTCTTTTCCCCTGTTTTCTAGGATTTTGACATGAAACATCTAACATGCACATTTGAGTGAGACCTAGAACTAGATCCATTGCACCTGGACCAGGCTAGATCAATCTCAAAAGCTATAATTTTTTTCAAGAGCAACATAGAGTAGAGAGAAGTGGTATTGATGGAGGAATTGTGGACATCTTTGCAGCAACGACTTGAGATGGGAGCATTTCATTTTGGGAGACCTAGGTGCAAAAGGGACAAACTATAGTCGTGTTTCATAAGCAATCTGCATTGTTAGAGAATGGAAATATCATTCCTTCCTCAAAGAATAAGGAGCCACATTTTTTTCTTTAGTAAGAAGCTCAGGGATATTGCCACAAATTTCCTACACTGCGTGTACCTTGTCCTCTTGTGTGTCTGTTAGCAGGTTACCATAGTAAGTCGTCATGATATCCTTCTCTATCTCCTCTTGTATTTCCAATTTGGCCCCTTAGGGGTTTATTAAGAAGTGATCTGGTTACTCTTCGTTGCAAGGTGGATTAGTGAAAAGAACTTGTGCTTTTGTCACCTTAATGGAGCCAAAGAAATTGGCTTTTTTCCTCCACAGAAAACCATCATGTTGATTGTGTGCATTAATATGTTCTTAGATGCTTTGTTCTCTGTATATGAGGCTGTTGGTCAACCCAATATCCATGATTTCTTGTTGAATTATGGTGATTATGTTCTTTATTTTTCATATGCACCGACTTGCACCTTTTTAATTTTGTTCTGTACATTTTGATGAACAAACTCTTTGCATAACCGAATTACATTTTCAATTGTAAATAAGGCATTTACAAGGTTGTTTCCATTCCAGTGCATCTTTACAAGTAGACTCTTTGCATTCTTGAACTAAATTTTCAACTGTAAAGATTAGAGGAAATTTGAGGTCTAAAATTAGGCTCCTGAGGAAAATAATAAAATAATAGTTATTAATTTTGGAGGAAGAAAGAAAAAAACTACTTCTTTTATTCGTATTTTCAACATATCTCCCTGTGTTTTTACTCAAATTTCAAGCGAAAGGGTTCATTGGATGAAGAATTTAATTACCTCATACTTTGGATAGACCCTACTACCCCACAAATAAGAAATACCTGAAAATGTGATGATGATGTATTTATTATTTGTGGGGTAGAGGGTTCTGTCCAAAGTATGGGGTGTGGGTACTCGTTGAATGCAAAATTGAATTCCGCATCCAACGATCCCTTTAGCTCGAAGTTTGAGTAAAAACACAAGGATATATGTTGAAAATACGAACAAAAAAGTAGTTTTTTTAATGACAAAAATGTCAATTCAATCATTATGGTTGACTCATTTTATTGAAATTATATTGGTTCTTGAATTCCAACTCACAAGAATTTATTGTTGGATCGTTTTCTTATAAGGCCCATTTTAGAGTGAACCTAGGAGGGTGACTTGGCCTCTATGGTGGTGCGTACTCAAAGTCACAAAGTGAACCCAAGAGGGTGACTTGACCTCTATGGTGGTGCATCCTCAATGTTCTCGTCATGGGTTTCCTCCAAAATTGGATATGGGATGAACTCATCCATGGGTTCGCTAGGATGTTTCTTATGTATCGATGTGGAAATAATGGCATCACTAGGATATTCACGTCCTCTTTTGACGAGAGTGGAGTTCTTCAAGAGGTCCCCCTATTGCTGGAAATTCCCTAGAGAATTCACACCAGCAAATGAGGTGCCACCTTTTTCACCTTGGGTTTTGTCGCCAATGTTTTCTTTATTTTCCATTATTGGGAAGACCAAGTAGTGTCTCATGTTGAATTTCCTCTCTAGATTTTTCAATTGCATATTCGCCTAAAGAATATTGGCTCTCAAGCCCTGTGTCATATCCCCGGTTCAATTCCACTTGGTTGCCATGTTCTCTATCAGTAGAGCGAGCATATTTTTCATCATCCAATAGTGATTTATGTGAACGCCACTTTTTTCGGAGGCTAGGTGGTCCGAGACCAACTTAGACTTACACTCATCCACCAAGCAACGAACTGGCATGGAGGTTTGCTCCGTGAAACCATCTGTATCCCCTATCTTTGTCTTTTGTCTGTTGTTTCCTCTACCAAATGTGCCTCTACCTACGTTTCCTTTGCGCGTGGTTCCTCTCTGCGTGGACATTTCTCTTTGTGGGGTATTGTGCAGGTACAAATTTTAGCAGCTAGATGCGTAGACCAAGAAACAACAATATGAGCCTAGCGGGGACAAAAAAACAGTTGCAGACGATGTTGCAGATTCAAACACATGCTAAGACGAAATGCCGAATGAGGGGGAGGGATATTTCCTGTTGTGCTTAATCCCATTGTGCGAGGCGTCATGATGGCTCATACTGCACATTAATTCTCAGCTCAATGGCTTAAACCAGACATGACCGTGCTTCTACCAACCAGGCTAGCGGGCATGCCACCTTCGTCCTGGTTTAAATGATCCTCGTTGTTATCCGTATTACCACCTGCCTCGTCATCACCTGACCATGCACTAGGTGTTCCCTTGAGGTGGTCATTATATCACCTGCATCCAGGGGGAAACCATATTGTTAAGTTGAGTGGTTACTTTTTAATATCACGAAGCTTCCTCCATTGCTATTTATATTTTCTTTTTCAACTATATAATGTATATAAATGCTTAAAAATTACAGCTTCTCTCTTACTACTTGAAACATAAGGAATTTACCCATGCCTTGTTAAATTAAAATCAATGTATGTGAGAAGGAAAATATCAAGCATCAATTTGATTTAAATTCTTACAATGGACTAGAATCGCTTGTAGTAATATAATCGTAATGGAATCAAATATTTGACAACATTTGATGATGATGGTGATGAAAGCTTTTGTACGAGATTAAGATCCAAATACCTTCTACATAAAAATGTTTTTTTTCTTTTTGTTATTGGGTTTAATCCTTTTTATATTCATAGATGTTCAAAAGTCCACAAAATGTGAATGTCTTGGGAGTGATAATGGTGGTGGGATCTCTAATAATGGATTTTTTTTAAGGAACTCGTATGAGGAAACAAATAAAATGTTTATAGGTGTTTTGTTCTCTCCTATATTCATGTTTATTGTATATGTTACATAATTATCTACAAAAATAATTACTACTTATGAAGATTTAATAATAGCCAACCTATAAATGTAAGCTTGTATTTATTTAATATAGTAGTTTTGAAGTATAAGAATGACTACATGCACATTCAGAAGCAAAGGATCACAGTAAGTGGAAAATGAACCGTAAATCTCTTTCATTACATCATATACAAGAGTGATATAAAGAAAGGATAAATGTAATCGAGGATTTGGGTGGGATACCTACACACCCAATCTATTTTTATGGGGTGGCATCATATCTTCCACGCCGAAAGGGTCGCTAGAGATATAAGACACATCTATTGCTTCCCTCAATAGGTTATTCATTGAGTCTGGAATCAAACCTTTGATGAAATCAACATACTAAGAATATGTAAGCAACGAATAAATCTAGGCATGGCTTCACCTAATTCTGATCACCAAAAGGAGAATATACAAGCAAGAAAATAAATTAAACGAACAAGGGTAAATTTGAACATAAATAAAAGCATACCTATGGTGGGCACTTGGAAGTAGATCAATAATGGAAACACCACGTTGGAGGACAACTGCTCGAAAGTGGACTCCATGAAGCTGAAGATATTAAGTAAACTAGGGGCAATTCCAAGGTAAAAAAATGATGGTAGTGTGAGTTCCCTTCTCTCTTGTCTATCAAGTGTTTACAGATGCAGATTGTTAGGTGGGAAAAAATATTACTGAACATGGCATTGATTATAAATATTTGTATTTACGATGTCAAAGCTTTTTTTTAGTGACCACTAATCAATTTTCTTTTTTAATTATTTGTTGTGTGACAAATAAAATAAAATAAAGTCATTGTCATAGTGTTTTTATCTTTTGATTATTAATAAAATGAAAATTGTTAAATGGGTTATAATTTTAAAAATAGTTTTTTTTCTAAAACAATAATACATTAAATTAAATTTCAAATTATTATATATGTTTCATAGATACTCACAAAAAGAGCCACAAAGTGGCAATGTCACCGCAATTGCGAATAGCTATTAGCTATTGCTATAACACAAAAACTACATAATATGACATTTTTGTTACAAAACTGTAACATAAAAGAAATAAATTTTTCCATAGAATTTCTTAGCCATGTAGACCCAAGTTTCATACCATCAATAAGATGATGAAACTCAATCACAACTTGATATATTATATAAAATTTTGTTTCTTTTAAATCAATTTGTTATACCATACTCTTGTGAAATTCAAAATTTTATCATAACTTGATATATTATGTAAATTTTTGTTTCTTTTAAATCAATTTGTTATACCATACTCTTGTAAGACTTTCATAAATAATTATTTTATCCAATATGCAATTAAATCAAAACTATTTTTTATGCAAATAAATTATTTCATAATCAAGCCTTCTAGTCATAAGAGTAACAAACTTAAAAAAATACATGTTAATAAATAAGTTCAATCATGAAATATCTAATAATTTATTATTCAATTTGAAAAATAAATCTTAATAATTGAGAAGATAAATCTTAAATTTAATATCTAATAATTTTTATTTAATTTGAAAAAATAAATCTTAACAAAGAGAATAAATCTTAAATTCAAGATTACATAATAAATTAACGATACCAACATCAAGATTACATAATAAATTAACCATACCAAATATTGACTTATGATGGTTCGAATGAAAATACTAACAAGCTATATTCTAAGCAAAGTTGATTCCCCCTATTTCATGAAAAATCCAGTAACATAACATGCTATAGAGTCTAAAGGCTCAAGCGAGGTTGGCATGGGGAAAATGTCATTTTGCAAAATATAGATAATAAATTAAAAATATTATTACTTAGAAGTTCAAAGCAAAGCTTGCTGAAAATTTAGAAGGTAAATGAAAATTAAGATATTACAAGGGGAGTTATTAACCCTCTATCTCTTGAGAATTATCATAATTTAGGAACTCTAAAGCAAACCAAGTAATTTCTTCCTTTCCTTTCTTAATATTCCATAAACCAAACCAAAATTACTTAAAATTCCATAAACCAAACTTAGTCTTGAATAAACTTTAGCTCTCTCTTTATATATATATATATATATATATATATATATATATATATATATATATATTTCTTAAAATTCCATAAACCAAAATTAGTCAAATAAACTTTAACTCTCTCTTTATATATATATATAATTTCAAGTTTAAATTAAAACAATTTTTATCTATAAAAAAATTATTAATATAAAACCAAAATTACTTAAAATCCCATAAACCAAAATTAGTCAGATAAACTTTAACACACTCTCTCTCTATATATAATTGGAAGTTTAAATTAAAAAAAAAAATTATCTATTAAGAAAAGTATTAATATAAAATCCAAATGATGGAAGATAACATATACGAAACACTTTATTTTATCATTAAAGAGAAGGGTAATATTTAGTTTCACAACACTCCATTTCTTCTTAAAAAAACTAAATGTTATATTCATGAATGTATATAATGAAATGAATCACATAAATAAATGAATGTTATATGAATGTTATATTAAAATGTTATACAAATGTATATAATGGATTTATGTAAATATACATAAATCCATTAAAATAACGTTTGTAAGTATACATTCATTCATATAACATTCATGAATATAACACTCCATTTCTTCTGCTCCTACTTACAACTCGAAAGTAGATCTATAAATATAAATAGAAAATCTATATCCGCAATCCCTTTTTCACCAAATCAAAACTTATCCAGCATCAACTCGTGCATAGCTCGGTATAAATACTAGATATTGTTGAATGACATATTTAGTAGGGCCTAACTAGCAAAAACCATCCGGCTGACTAAAAAAGACGATGTAAACTTCAAACTAAGGAAGAACACGGCGAACTAGACGATAGAAGTCCTAAAACTAGAAGTTTTAATTGTTCCTATTAAATATTTTGATTAGCATAAGCCAAAATTCTGTGAAGGTAAATTCAAGAGTGCAAACACTACATTCTGTGAGTGATTCAAAACATCAGATAGAAGGAAGCTAACTCTACATAAAATCTACAATTTGGAAATGGAGACATCATAAACAAACTCCAATCAGCAATCACACATAGTATGCTACTAAAAAATGACCGCAGTTGTTAAACCACAAGCTGCCACAAACTAGATGTCACAGTGACATACAAACGCACTCAAATTGACTGAAAAGATAATGCACCATGTTCTCCTTTTACAAGCCAAGGAAGAAGATGTTACAAGGTGGCCATCAATGACCTCTCAGTGGTATTAATTCTCACAAACAATTGTTCCCTTGTAATATCCGAAACTGATATTTTCATGTTTATGTGTATAATGTAGATGCCTAATAGACTTATTCCTTAATCAAATAGGAAAGAAAACCTCGAACTTTGCATGCATGCAGTTGTATGCAAATATGTGCCCTAGAAAAATACTGAGATGCTATAAAATAGGAGAAATCAATGCATGTACATACCAGTATATAGATCAACTGATGGTGAAGAGACTGGTCCCAACATGCAAGGATTCTGCCGGAGGAATAATGAGATACACCAAATCATCCTCGACAAGTGAATGTGCCCTCCTCTCAAACTGTATAAGCTCCAGAATAATAAATAAGCTGCTGCTGGAAGCCCAGATGATGTGCACTGGGGTTATAATACCCCTCTGATGATGATGGAAGCAACATGCGAAAGAAACAGAGGCACACTAGCCCAAAATGTGAAGGCCTCCTCAAATCAATTTGCCCATGCAGATTAGCGCCTCTCGAAAAGGGGAGCACTGACGATATCTTGCTTGATACTCAAGTTGAACAACCCTTCTTCCAGGGGAAGGGTAATGGAGGTGCTCCAGAATGAATGGAAGTAACATGCAAAAGTTATGAACCCTGTAGGTAGGAAAATGAATTGCTTTGTCCTTGATCATGGTGAAACCCTTTGGCTAGATGAATAATCAACCTCCTGAAATAACTGTTGAATGTAACCTGATGATGAACTAGTGCTGAACCTGGATGATCCAACCTGATGATGAACTAGGGAAGATAGATTTTGCTTTTGAAATACACCAGTTAGCTGATCATGCACTCAACCCCAACTTAGCTCGTCGAGCTCTCCAATTCGACTCCACATATCAATAATCACATAAGTGTCTTCTCCATTCACTTTATCTTTCTTTTATAACTTTCAACTACGAAAACCCTAACTTTTGACCTAATTAGGTCACTTTAACTTCTAATTTGCAGTTGACTTGCATGCATGCGCATGGATACTTAATCGGGTGCATGCATCATTAAATAATGATCAAATGTCATGCATCTGGTGGCCCTCTTCGACCCAATGATGATATAATATTGATGCCCTAGATCTTTTGTATATGGCATTAGTCTTCAACTTATTCCCTAATTGTCAGTACCCACTTGAACCTATAGGAATCACATAGGTTAGTGGGTTGGTCCTCAATGCCTAAGCAGAATAGGGCATTACAGTCTTCCCCGCTCGAGTTTGCTTGTCCTCAAGCAACTGTAAAGCTGGGTGTTGTAATACCTCTTCTACCTCCCAAGTGGCCTCCTCTATAGGCAGATCTTTCCATTGAACCAAGTACTCTCTGATGATTCTGTTCCTTAGTTTCCTCTCTTGCACCTTTAGGATGCACTCCGGAATCAGAATCAATTGCCTCTCATCATCAAGAGGGGGGCAATTCTCAAATCTCCTATCTGGAGGTCGACCTGCTAAATGGTCTTCGAATACTGCTGGATGTTGTGTGGCTTTATCTGGTAGTTTCCTGAAGGTAAAAAAATACTCTGTTGTTCCCTCAATATCTCCCGATTGGAGTATTGCCTCCATCCTGTGTGATGTCACTATTTTGGTAGGGTAGGTATTCATCCCTCTCAATACTACTTTCTGTCCCTCTGCTCCTATGAACTCCATCTCCATGGTCTGGTATCTTGTGGAATACTTCCCTACGGAATGCATCCACTGAACTCCTAATACCAGCTTCATGTCAGGTACATCTACCACATAGAATGTCTCTATCACTGTATAATTCCCAAGTGTTAATGTTAATTGAGGAATCCTCTGACTACACTCCATGGTGTGACTTGTTGCAGCTACTGAAAAACCCATCAAAACTCTCAGACTAAATGTCTCTCCTTTTAACCCATGCAACATCAATAAAGTTGTGGGATGCCCCACCATCTATCAACACTCCCACTCTATGGTCCTGTACGGTACCTCTGATTCAGAGAGTGTCGAATATGGGAACCCCTGCCATGGTAGCAATGGTACCTCCTGAGGGAGGCCACTCTTTAACTATCTCCTATGTCTCTCTCTTCTCCTGGTCTTGATAATCATCATCCTCCCCATTGTCGAAATAGGCCTCTATGTAGTAATCCTTTCCCTTCCCTGAACATCTGTGACTTGGTACCCATGGTTCCTGGCAAGTGAAACATAACTTTTTTCTTCTAAGGTCTTGTCGGGTATCATTGTCCATCCATTCTTTCTTGGGCCCTTCTTTCTGGACGGGTTTCCTCTCTTCATCTTCAGTAGGGGAATTGGTTTTGGGAGGAAGCCTAATTTTGGTCACTGCATCCTATAAATCTCTAGTTTGTCTGATTGCATCTGCTAGGGTGGTGGGCCTATAAGACTCGACCCATCCCCATAAGGGTTCAGTGAGAGACTTAATGAAAAACATAATCAACCTGTTCTTTGATATATCTGTGACCATGACTGCTATCATCTGAAACTCAGAAATAAATGTATCTGCATTACTTGTCTGCTTGAGTTGCGCCAGCTCCCTAAAGTGTACCTCCGGATCCTTCCGATCAAACCGCTCAATGAGCCTCTGTGTAAAATCTGTGTATGAGGTGATGGTGTTGTGACCCATTGTCACTAACCCGTGGTACCACCACTCATGTGCTTCTCTGTCCAAATGCAAAGTAGCCAATTTAATGGCTTATGTCTCAATCATGGGGTTGAGATGGAAGTATGTATCCAACTTTTGCACCCAATTTCGGGGTGGGCCACCCCAGGTACCCTCAAAGGTAGGGATAGTCAGTTTCCCTACGGTGCGATGTAACTCATAGTTTTGGGTGAATGGACTATTGTAAGCTCTGGGTTTGTTCTTGATTTTAAAGTGGAAAAATTCAGTGAAGGTCATGGATTAATGGAAGTCATCTCCTAAAGCTCTATACTCTCTCAAATAGGCACTCATGGATTCTTTTGGTTCTACTTGTGCTAGAGGCATTATAGCTGGACTATCTAAGAATTGAAGCATGGTAGGTTGGGAAGGATTGTTGTATATTATATGGGGATGGCTATGCATGTTGGTATGTAAGTGATCCCCACTACTACTGGTGGATACCTTATCACTATTGGGAAATAAGGGACTGTGTGGGGTGGGCCCATTTTTCTTTGTCATTTGCCTGAAGGTACTCATCATTTCTTATTTCCCAGTAGCGAGTTCTTTTATGGCTGATATGAGACTATTGAAAGTTGTTTTATCATCATCGGCCATTACTTCTTTGCCCTTTCCAAACTGATACTCTTTGTCCCCCAACTCTATGTCCTCTAACTCCTCTTCTCCTCTATCACTGTTTCTACACCTCTGTCTTCGGTAAGTAATGTTATATGGGTCTTCTGAATTCATTTATAATTTTGCATGCCCACAGCTGGAAAGAAACATGCTCTGATACCATTGTAATATCCCAAATACTGATATTCTCTAATGTTCTATGATAGTGCTAACTCGCACACTCAATCTCATACAAATTTGCAAAATAATTGTGCATGCAAACTCACCATGCAAAAATGCCTAAAATATAGCTGAATTAGGGTTAAGGTTTTGCAGAGAGAAATTAACACTTACCACTGATATTTTGGCTGATAATGACTCCAGAATTAGCTGCATGCATAAAGATTCGGATGGGTGGTCTAATAATTCTCTTTTCCTTCGGTGTTACCGCCCCGTAGTACCGTAAAAACCCTCCAGACTGAAGGTGACGATTTTGTAGGAGGGGAGGTCCGTTCGGGTTGAAACTTTTTGAGATTGTCTGTTTGCTGATGGTGGAGAGATGGCCTAGTACATGCGAAGGTTTGGCTGCCTCTAAGTGCCCTAGCGAATTGATTAGCAGTTTTGCTACTCATGCCCCCAACTAATCTAATTGGCCGGTAGCTTCTCCAGGTGAGCAAACAGATGGCTGATAATCACCGCATATCATAGGATAGGCCTGCTAAGAAAGAGGAAGCTGACATGCAGAGGAAAGACCGAGTTTTGTGGTCCCAACGAATCCTTCTATGTTTTCCCTGCTACTTCCGGCTGCAAAACGTGAATCTGCTAATAACCCTTCGGAATGTGCTAGATCTCCGAATACTATAGTATATGATGGGTGCAATGGATAAACCTAGATGATCTATCCCAATAAGAGACTAGGGAAGATATTTCACTGTCGAACCCTCGCTAGCTGAAGACACCGTCTCCAACTCCAACTGCTGCGGCTGCATGCTGTGCTGCTACTCGAAACTTCAAAATCAATCAACAATAACAATAGATATCCTATTTGGTTCAATAACCCTTCTTAAATAGAATAGTACTATATATTCTCTATATGTATACCGGTTTTCGTAAGTTTATTCCATCATTTAGACACTCAACGCTGCACCCACAAAAACATATACCTTATAATTTGTCCCAAAAATAAAAAGTGCCCGTTAAAAAATAACTAACTTTAGATAGTTAACAACTTTTTCAATAGAAAAAAATTATATATTTGGAAAGGTCATTCAATTTTCTACATTTCTTGGTTTTTACTCATTGCAAGATTCATTGTGTAAGTGTCTCAAAATATCCATGCATCTAATGCGCCAAAAGAGACCCTCAACTTTGTGCACTCACCCTTACATATCCTATAAAACTTAATTCCCCTTAAATTTGATATAAATTTAATTTTTATTATTTATAATATTAATCTAAAATAAAAAAATATTCAATTAACATAATTAACTATTATATAAAGAGTCCACATTCCATTAACACAATCTTTTTAGTCCACATTCCATTAACGCAATCTTTTGAGGACAAACATGAAATCCATTTTAGGACAAACGCGTATTCTAACATTATTACTAATTAAATAGATAAAATGTGCACATTATTAAAGCAATGTTAGAGAAAATATTAAAGCATTATTCTAATTAATCTAAAAAGCGTATTGTAATAAAGCATTGGCATTATTTGCAAATTTCAAAGACAAAATCATGTGCCTATAATATTATGCAGCGGGAAAGGTGAAGGTTGTGACTCGTGAGTTTAGATTATGACCCGTTTCCCGTTTACTCCACTCTACAATTCGTTATCTCCGAATTCAAGTTGTAAACATTTAGTAAGAAAATGATTTGCGCTAGTAAAAATATTTACAATTTGGTGCCTGCAAAATCATTTACATTTTTTTTATAAAACATTTGGAAGACTAATTTGAATTCAATGAAAATCGTTTATTCTATTCAATGAAATTCGATCTTCCAATCACATTCTTCTTATAATAAATATATATGTTTTTTCATTCTGATTTGTAAAAAGTACCTCTAAAACATAATTTAAAACTATGGTTTACTTCGACATTAATATCCTATCTTTAGCCTTCCTAGGATTTCGGGCAGCCGAACTGTGCTCCTCTCTTTTGTTGATCCACTGGCTGTTGGATATTTTTGGGCGTAAATAGACAACACTTCTTGCACCACTCGATGGACAAGTTGTCCGTCGTCACTGAATAAAATTCACAAAAAGATTATGTACATTTAAATAAAGTTTCACATTAATTAAAACAAAAGTTAAGAAGAGTTGAGGTCTTACCCATTATGAGAGCCCAACTCGAAACCATTTATTTTTGTAGCGTCACAAAGAGCCTCTCTCCAGTTTGCAATTATCGTAGTATCGTATCGCGGCACTTTTTCATTAGTTTGATAGTCGTATATTGTCTTGTCTTCTAGCTTGGCTAAGGCTTGAGCATAGCAGCCCTTCGGAAGGAGAACTTTTGAAGGGTGGACACGATAGAAGACAGGAATAAATCTTGATCCCGACGCCAACATCAGTGCGAGCTCATCGAGACACCAATTAGATTCCGCAAATTTTGGAGAGAAAATCGCTATGTGGACGGACGCTGTTGCAATGGCCCTTTTAATTTGAGAAAATATGCGATCTCCCTTTTGCAATTCCTCGGTATCTAAAAAGACTCTCAATCCGTGTGCAAGAAGACGATGATACAGATGGCTTGCCAAGGTTTTCTTTACATCGGGGGCACGGTAGCTTATAAACACATCGTAGTAGAGGTGGTTTTCTAACTTTTTCAACACTCGTTTTACAATTTGATTCACCAGCTTCCCCTCGTCACTGTTCAACATATTTGCAATAAAATTATTGATATGATTTTAGATTTCAAAGCGTTAGTCTACCCGTTAATACAACAAATTAATTAAAACTAAAACGAACATGTAGAGTTGGAGGTCTCACCCATTAAACGCCTCCAGCTCGAAGCCAGTTTTTCCTGCAATGTCGGTAAGAGCATTCCTCCATTTTTGAATAGTGTCGGTGTCAAAAGTTTTCTTCACTTCGAAGTTGAGGAGGGCTGGAGCATACACTCCGTTATCTCCCCCCGTCCACCGAAGTTGTGAAGGCTTGACACCATAGAAGACTGGAATAATGGTTGAACCAGACTCAGCGTCCTTCATTGACTCCAACCTAAGCATGAGTTCATTCAGACACAAACTTGAGTTTGCGAATCCGGGAGAGAAAACTGCTATATGGACTGACGCTTCTCGAATAGCGCCTTCCATTTCAGGAGTTAAGTTATCTCCCCCTTGCAATTCCAGCCGGTTGAAACAGTACACTCTCAATCCGTGTTCACGAAGGCGACGATTGACATGGCTAGCGAAGGTTTTCTGGACGTTTTGATCATAGTAATTTACGAATACATCGTAGGCTGAGGAGGATGGGAAGGATGTATTCTCAGTAGAGGAAGAGGATTCAAAGTGTGCCATGAAAGGTAGAAAGGAGTATGGGAAATGAACGCTCAAGTTCAATTGTTTAGTCTTTCTGCTCCGATCAATAACGAAATTAATGTGGAAGGTGATTTTCTATACTCACTATTAAATGGTGCTATATTAGTTCACCAATCTGCCTCATTTTCCAGTCTTCCAGTTAAAGAATTTGGCTTCTAGAAAAGTGGCCAAAGAATAGAATTTCCACTCTTCGAGTTAAAGAATTTGGCTTTCTAAAATCTATTAAAGTAGCCATAGAATAGAATTTGGCTTTTACAAGTGCCCATCCATTCAACGTTTGTTATCAGCGCGCTCTCCTCTTTAACGTGAAGAATTTGGCTTTCTATTAAAGTAGCCATAGAATAGAATTTGGCTTTTACAAGTGCCCATCCATTCAACCTTTGTTATCAGCGCGCTCTCCTCTTTAACGTGAAGAATTTGGCTTTCTATTAAAGTAGCCACAGAATAGAATTTGGCTTTTACAAGTGCCCAACCTTTGTTATCAGCGCGCTCTCCTCTTTACCGTTACCCATCACATCACAGAGGCACCATACAATCAAAAGACAAGATGCTGACCGCGTAAAAGCTAAAATGCTTATGGTAGTTAAACAACATTTTATTTCTTTGACGGGAAACAATTAGATGTATACACCATACAACGTTCACATATAAAAAAGACTCCACAGTGGCATACACTAGAAAAGGACAAGATCCTGAACGCGGAATAGCTTAATCCATTTGATTTTCCACCGAAAGCCGACATGAAATTTTCTTTTTATATGTGCCCATCCACTTCAATCAGGTTCTGAAGGCAGAAGTAGACATGGAATTGTCCATTTAAAAGTGCCCAACCACTTCAATCAAGATCTCCTCTTTTAATTAACCTTTAATAGACATGTTTGATCAGTCACAAAGAAATGGTTTGCCCAAATCAAGGTTCTATTTTCAATCAAGTTCTCTTCTTTTAATTAACCTTTAATAGACATGTTTTATCAGTCACAAAGAAATGGTTTCCCCAAATCAAGGTTCAAGAAAATATAATTTTGGAGAGAGGAGCCATATTGTAATACACAAATATCACATCTATTACAATATAATTTTTTTATTATTATCAGTGACAAAGAAATGGTTTGCCCAAATCAAGGTTCAAGGAGCCATATTATAATACACAAAAATCACATCTATTGCAATATAATTTTTTTATAATACACGATGCTTCTAACATATGGAGTTGAAAGAGTTGTTATTAGATCTAACTTATTCTAAAGATAGTGAAGAGAAGTTGAGATAAGCACTTAAGGAGGGATTTTATTGTACACTCACATCACCACACTTTGAGAGGGGTTCTATTGTGCACTCACATCTCCAAGCTATAGCAAAAAGAAATCAATATTCAACCTCCTGAAACCCATTTAATACAGTTGTAGCAAGCTTGATGCCATGCTACCGCTGCATTAAATGACCAGCTACGGCAAGCCACCCTCTTAGATTTTAAGTTACTCCAAAAATGTATAACATTAAATGTGTTAGATGTGTTTAAGATAAACTTATCTATTTTTTTTAATATTAAATTTGACTTAAATTTATTGAAATATAATTTTTTTATCTTAAATTCAACCTAAATTTATTGAAATTCAATTGTTTACATTTTAGGTAAAATGAATGTCAAACTACTGTATAAAAGCTTTTGTTTATGGGATGAGGATTCCCTCAAAACTATTAGGCTTACTAAAGATTACTCAAATATACATACTCTTTCCCACTCTGAATTTAATCATATTAACTTTTAGGGAAAAACCCACCCTTTAAGCCCATTCAATTAATACCATAAAATGAGCTTAACTTTAATCAGAAATTTATGAATTAAAATATAATATAGATAAACGGAAACCAAAGAAAATTAACAAAATGTTTGAAATGAAATCGAAGTCACCTCCAAGTCTTCCAAAACAAAAATCTAAGTAACTTTCCAACCCTTCGAAAACAAAAATCTATGTAACTTACCCGGTCATTAATTTAAGTGATGGACCGTGGTTAGAATCACCCTGATGCTTCGTATTTCATGGTGGGCTGCTTGTAAAGCTTGGGCTTGGAATTCTTAAATAGCCTGTAAATTCAAGCTTAACATTTCTAATCTGGTGATTTATTCGACAATAGTAACCCAAACGCTTATTCTCATTCAAATCTCATTTGATTTGAAGATATGAGCCGTGGAATTCTAAATTCCGTTCAAATCCTATTTGGAACTACATTAAGGTGTTAACAATCCAATAAAGTGGGCATAACTATTGGAACTTGGAAGTTTCCTCATCGTCCAATCTTCAAACCCTCTATCCAATTCCAAAACAATAATACCTATTAACTTTATTAAATTATAAAAATACAATAAAAACATAGAAAATTAATAAAAATATCAAAATGAAATCGAAGTTACCTCTAATTGAAAATCTTACTTCCAAGCCATTAAAGTGGAATTAATGAATTAAATTATAGTACATATAAACATAATGCATGGAAAATTAATAAAAATTTCAAAATGAAATTGAAGTCACCTCAACTCATAAAAAAGAACACTGAAATAACTTACCAAGTCACTAATGCGATGGGCCGCAGTTCTAACTGATTGATGACTTGTATTCCATGGTAGATGGTTAGGAATACAAATGTGTGAGAGAAAATAAATATACAAATAATAGCAACCATAATAACGACACTGAGATTTATTTTGAAAATTTTTATGAGGAAAAATTAGTCAATGAAGATTTTCATCTATGAGTGACCATGCGGGCTGAGCCACTTAGCTAAGATCACAATGGAGGATTACAACCATATTTATAGGTTCTCTACATGCAAATACAACTAGTTAGAAACCACGGGCTACCAAAACAGTGTGCCCAAAACCACATACATCCTTGCTCATTCCCACTCAAGGTGAACCCTAACAATCATCCTTTAAACTTGACTTAGGGAATTGCTTCTAATCCAGCCACCCTAAAAACAACTAGGGTACTGAGGAATCTCATTTACATGTAAATTACACATTGTCATTTGTTGGCCCTGGGAAAATGCATACCATTTTGATTGAAAAAGTGAAGAATCCAGTTGGAAGGGGAGCAAGGACATGACGAGGAAAGGAGAACAATGAGCCAAATTCAGGAACTCGACATATTTTGAAGAAACAATAAATGTAAGAGTGTGTTGAGTTAGACTAATAGTATATCTTTGGGAATGGGAATGATTGTAACTTGGGACGTTAGCACCCTTATTAATGTAACGAGATTCGAGGTAGTTAGAACAACCAATTGACTATCAGTTGAGAACAAGTCAACGATTGAAACAAGAATTGTAAGAGGTATAGAGGATCAATCCAAGCAATGTGCAGATGATCGCTAATCTTAAGAAGAAGAAGAAAACCCCGATGATCTAAGAAAAAAACATAAGGTAATCACTTAACATTATGAGAGAGCTTGATAGAAAGGTCAGCAAAGAGAAGAAGGAGGACATGAGAGCATGAGAGAGATAGAGAAATGCATCTGATGTAAAGAAGATTCTGATAGAAGTCTGCAAGATGAGTGCGTAGACCAAAGTGTTCCATATATTATTAATGCCAGATGAAGAATGCTTTGTGGTTTTTCCTGTATGGGTTTCCACATTAAATGTGTGTCTTTAATGTTTGTGCATTTTCTGTCTGAGTCTTTTGTTGGTTGTGGAGCTTGATCTTCTAGATTCAAAGATGTTATTGTTCAACTATGTTTGTACCTCAGTTTAAATGTGCACTCATCCCAGTTGTGGGGTACGGAGGGACATCGTCCCCTCGCGGGGGTTTGGGGGCCAGCAGGGGTTCGAGGGCGAATCCGTCGAAAGAAATATTTTGGTATGTTTGTTGGCCAACAATTTGCAGACCCGTGGTATTGGGTGACTCATAGTATTTTCTCATAATTATTCCCCTATAAAAGGAAAGGATTGAAATACGATTGTGTATTGTATTGTAGCATTGTAAGACAATCTCTTTGATTATGTGAGAGAGACAATGAGAGAGAGAAGAGGAAGTGCAGCAGGGTTGTTGCAAGTTGTATCCCTTCACTTTGATGGATGTTATAATAATAAAGGACTGAAAATTTCTATGTGGACGTATCCCATCTTGGGTGAACCACATTATATCTGTGTCTCTCTTGTAATGTGTTTAATATTTTCATCTAGTTTAATTTTTATTGCTCTGTGATCCTGTTTTTCTAACATCTTTACGATTGTATCGAACTTATATTGATACAATATTGTGGAAATGATAATGATGTTATAAATCTGTGTATTTTATATGATGTGATTCTATCAATGGGTTGGTCTTGTTTCTTGTTGTGTATGCGTTGATGGTAATCCATCCCCCCATTTTGGTTGAGCTTCTTGATTGTGTTGTCTTAAAGAAGTCCCTTTCCGTAACCGTAGAAACTTGTTTTGAGCAATTCCCATATGTATTTCGGGTGAGACCTCACTTGTGTCGTAGGTGTTGTTGATGGATTGCGCTATGTCGGGACGATATCTTGGGATTTGTTGGATGGATTGTGAAGACATAACCTGGGTTAGTGGAAAATACACCAAAAAATGGTTCTGTTGTCGGGACTATGTCCGTGAATCATTGTGAAGGGGACAAGTTGTGGCACCCAATGAAACTAGAGATTCAAGATTGGGTGGATTACAAAGCAAGAGAGTTTTCACAAGAAGAAAGTGAAGGATCGTGCTTGAATCTGACTGGATGATTAGAAATATATATTTACTCAGACATTCATGATATTTTCTTTAGCAAATTTTTCATTATGTTGCATGAGTGGTTATCGAAGCTAGTGACACAAAGGAAAAATGTTTGAGGTGGAGAACCCACAAAGTAGACTCCTCAGTTGATTCAACAATTGGAAAGAGTTAGTAATCCTATATCTAGGGTTGTCGACTTCTAGGTTGATAACATTTTGGAGGGATATATTAATCATATTGTAATTGACACGATAAGATCATATAGTGAGACAGAAAGAGAGTTCTTCCAAGAACCTTGAGGTCATTGAAATATTTAAAGATGTGGATAAAGATGTTGGTCTATGAAAAAAGGATCCTAAGGATGGATTCCAGCGAGTAAGTTATTATACACGGAGGACTTGGGTGATGTCGCAAGAAAGTATTGAACAAGATGGATGAGAGTAAGTTGAGATGTTCTCTGTCGATATTGAGAATGAGCAAGAGGGTGGTCACCTAAGAAGTGGAAGAATATTTCAGTCGGGAAAGAGAACAAGGACTGTGACAAGAAGATGAAGTTGCAACGTGATTAAAGGAAGGGACTATAAGTTAGCACCACACCTTGACAGAGAAATTTGCGACAAAGAGGTAGAATATCGGCTTATCTTAGAAGACGGAGAGGAGGCACTAGATCCAGATCAAGACTACGACACACCCACGACCCTGCATACATCTCAAGCAATTGAGGTATGACCTAATATTGTATCGAAGAGTGGTGTTATAAATCATAGTAACAATAATAGTGAAGATAGTAGTCAAGGAATTCCCATTGGTGAAACATTTAATTCAAATTCAGTTATACCCCAAGTAAATATAATGTTAGGGAGTGATATAAAGTTACCTATATTCAATGGAAATGAGTTAGAAGACCCTGAGCAACATTGGTTCATGTGTGAAGCTTTTTGGAAAGTGTGACAGGTCCAGGGCAAGGCTATAAAAAGAGCTTAGATGATCACAACCTTTAGAGTTCGTGCTCTGGAATGGTATATGAAATTTTATGTGGTTCCCATAGGGGTTCCTAAAAAATCGTTAGATTAGATTCGAATTGGATTTATAGAAGAATTTAAGAAACCTAAGCCTGAATCACAATGTATCGCGAAATTAAAATAAATTAAGCAATTGTTGACTGAGTGTGTTTGGGACTTTGACCAAAGATTTAAGAATTTGATGGCTAAAGTGAGCTTCCAAATGTCGGATGTTCAACATAAATAATTCTTTATTATTGCAATGCTACCACATATCCGTGTTCCTTTGATGCAATAGAAGATTGTATCCCAGAGCGAAGCTCTTAATGTTTCTATGAAATTGCAAGCTTCATTGGTTGGAGAAACTGGCACAGGAATGATGCAAATATAGTTGCATCTTACCAATCTAACAGTGCAAATACAGGATATCAAAAAACAAAAACAAATTCAAGAAGAGGTATGGTGTACAAGATGTAGAACTTAAGGCCATCATAAAGATTCACGTCTAGCTTTCTTGAATTATCTTGCATCAGGAATGCTGAACCCGATAAATTCACAAGGAATTCGCTGGTGTATAATTTTCCAGACAAGAGGTCATCGATCGGAGGAATGCTTGTATCTAAAGAAGAAAATAAGTTCGCCTTCCAACCTATTTTGTAAATTATGTCTATCTGTGGGTCACGGTGAGTAAGAATGTAGAGCATACAAGTTGTTATAGGAGAAGATAGTCGACATGTATCTCATGAAGAATGATGAATAGATGCAGGCCAAGAGAAATCAGGAACAATACCCTCTACTAAGGGGGGAGGTGGTCCTTTTAGGAGCCGAGGACGACGAGGAGGATTTGGTCACAGAAAATGCCAAATTATTTGTTATAATTGTGGACAATAAGAACACTTTGTTAGAGAATGTACTAATCCTCATTTCATAAGCAGACATAGTTCCTAGGAGTTGGTCAATAGGAATATTTTTAAAATCATTTAATTCTTCTATTACAGAAACTTTGGGATTAAATCTATCAGGCAAAGATCTCAAAATTTTTTGAACTAAGGGTGTTTCCTCAATATTTTCACCAAGATCTTTCATAGAATTTGAACGGTTTCTTCTACTCTTAAGAAATATTTACTAACAGTCTCATCCTCATTCATATTTAATTGTTCAAATTTTAGTCTATATGTCTACAATTTGGCATCTTTTACTTTCTCATTTCCTTCATAACTGCTTATAAGTTTGTCCCACATCTCTTTTCCAAATTCAAGATGCATCACCTTAACAAACTCAACTTCTGCAAGACCACCCAGGATAGAATTCATTTCCTTTGTGTTAAAATTAAATTCCAACTTATCATCTTTGGAGGATAGCACAACAGGCTTTACATAGCCAGTGTCTACTACATCCCAAACATCAGCACCTAAGGACATTAGATATGTTCTCATTCTAACCTTCCAAAAGGAAAAATTTGTTCCATCAAACAGAGGAACCTTATTGGTTGAAGTCCCTTCATGACTTGTCATGTTTAGGCTTACAGATCTACCTTTAAATAAATGGAACCCGCTCTGATACCAATTGTTGAGGTTATTCGAATCACTGAGAAGGGGGGGGGGTGAATCATTTATTCCAAAGCTTAAACAATTTTCGACCTTTTAAACCTTTATTACTATTCAAGGATTTACAACCATGATATAAAGAAGAATTAATTATTATCAATCATACATATGGTGGGGACAGAGACAGATATTCACAAGCAAATTCATAATAGAAAATTATTTTATTATTAAATCAACTTTCTTTGAGCACCAACTCAAATGAGGCTACAACCTTTGTTTTACAAGCAACAACTTGTGGTTGTTATTTTTTTTATCTCTCCCCAGTCCTCTTGATTTTTTTTTTGCTCATTAAAAGCTGAGGTTGTTTGTTATATCTTGTCTTTATCGATAAATGCTCCTTCATCAATGCAACTAAAGAAATGGGAAAACCTATGTAGTTTAGTGTGAACATATAGCAAATCCCATAATGGTGTTGTAGTGCATCTCTAAATTTGAAGCAAGTTTATCTTAATTATTCTTCAATTTCTACAACTTGGTTTCTATATTGTCTTGCCTAGTTTTCTATTTTCCTATATGGATACTTAAGTATTCTATGGTATGTTCCATGCCCTCAAGTTGAAATGTCAATTGTCTAAGGATTTAATTGATTTCATTGATAATGCGATTAGCCATTTCAATGGGTTGAGATGTAACAAAGAAACATGGAAAAGGATATAAGATGGAATACCTCTATAGATAAGCAAAAGTGCTAAACTTTTTAAGAGACACTCAAACCTTGATTCCAAATAAAAATTAATTGCAAACTTTCTTAATACAACTTAAGACCTAACTAAAAATGAGTCACATAGATTTCAACATTTTAATAGAAATATTTACTTGAAAAAAAATCACAAATCCCACCAAAACTATTACACACCAAACCCAACCTCATCAAAATTGAATATAACTACAATTTGAAAGCCTATAAAACTATGCACCAAACCAAACCTCATCAAAATTGAATATAACTACAAAGTTAAAAACCTATGAATAAAACAAAACAAAGCAGTGATAACTATTCCTACATTCTATTGTTATTTAAATAAGAAATTAATAACTACTCATGCATTCTATTGTTATATCATGTATCATCGAAGCCAATATCATGTATCATCGAATGGCTTTTCTAGAACAAAACTTATATTAAATCTCTCTCTCTATATGAATATATTAAAACTATGAACATGTTTAAAAATTTATTAGATTAAGATAAAATAATATAAAATTTATTTTAAGCTCACTCATTGTGTGTCAGTGTGACTTGCAGTTCAGAACTAGAGCCACATTCAACTATTTTGTATAACGTTTGCTTTAAGCCCATTTGGTATGGCTTGTAGTTCGGAAGAGGGTGAGTGCAAGAAGATGATGGACCTTTTTGGCGCGTTAGATGCAATAGAAACCTGAAAAATCAGGCATCCCTCAACTTACTTGGATTTTTTGAG
>LPNX010678160.1:1660-108422 GCA_001517045.1 Pseudotsuga menziesii
CACTTTATTTCGCCGCCGTCGGATCAACTTTGCACACATGCATTCTGCTGAGCATTTTGGTTTTAATTAGCGCGCAACTTTACCTTCCGGAATTAATATTACCCGTTGATTGAATTTACCTTTTTATATTAGCCATAGAATTATTTCATGCGCTAATGTTTAGATTATACCTTAATAAAGGTAATAACCTTGTTTACCGGGTAAACCTTCGTTAATCTTTGGCTTGATAAATAAAAGGCGGCATTTGACTTTGGAGAAATATTCAAAAATATTAATTTTTGAATATAAAGAAAATAAAATCTTTATAAAACCCATTTTTTAGGTTTCCTTCAAAAATTAATAAGAAACTTTGCCCAGTTTGTGAAAAATTCATTTCTCATTTTTCCCTAAACTTCTTTACCTTCTCTTCTTTGCCAACTTGGACATATGTTAATTAGAAGACTTTGGAAACCAACTCAATTAGCGAGAACAACTTAAAATTTTGAAGGCAATAGGAGCAATTCAGACAAAAATAAATTTAGTGTTAACACCATCAACCTAACGTTGATATCTTTGAAGCTTTTCTGAGATGTAAATTTGTTGTGGCAATATACAGAATACAGTAAGCAGTTGCAAACTACCCCTGCTTATAGGAACAAAGGAATCTGGGCTGGGTGTATATGTTGAACTGTGTATGCCTTTTATCCTCCTTTGTCCTCTCTACTGCTTACGGGAATGAAGGAATTCGGGCTGGGTGTATATGTTGAACTGTGTATGCTGCATTGAGTCAGAGCTCAGTGTGTTGTTGTTGAATCTTCTCTTCAAGCTGTGCCATACATGAGTCCTCTTCTGGAGCCAAGCAATCTCTGCTCACAACGGTGCACAATCTCTTCAGCCAAGCAGTCACTGCTTAACGTGCTACACATGAATGGAGGACAACTTGGAGCAACCAGGGAAACTCACAATATACATGCCCCGTGGTTGTTTACACCATCAACCCAACGTTGATATCTTTGAAGCTTTTATGAGATGTAAATTTGTTGTGGCAATATACAGAATACAATAAGCAGTTGCAAACTACCCCTGCTTATAGGAACAAAGGAATCCGGGCTGGATGTATATGTTGAACTGTTTATGCCTTTTATCCTCCTTTGTCCTCTCTGCTGTTTACAGGAAAGAAGGAATCCAGGCTGGGTGTATATGTTGAACTGTGTACATTGCATTGAGTCAGAGCTCAGTGTGTTGTTGTCGAATCTTCTCTTCAAGCTGTGCCATACATGAGTCCTCTTCTGGAGCCAAGCAATCTCTGCTCACAATGGTGCACCATCTCTTCAGCCAAGCAGTCGCTGCTTAACGTGCTACACAGGAATGGAGGACAACTTGGAGCAACCAGGGAAACCCACAATATACATGCCCCGTGGTTGTTTACACCATCAACCCAACACTGATATCTTTGAAGCTTTTCTGAGATGTAAATTTGTTGTGGCAATATACAGAATACAATAAGCAGTTGCAAACTACCCCAGAATTGGTATTGTGTCTGCTTCATTACCAGTATATTTAAAGAAGCATAATACAAATTCCATTCCAATTGGTGGCATATTAGTAAACTATTATAGCTTATTACAGAACAGTGTTTTCTAAATAAGTGTTTTGTACTTTCTTAGAACAGTTTGCTCTCCTAAGAAAGCAAACTAAGAATTCCAATTGAATGTCTTAACATGGGCGCCTGAATTACTTGCAGTTCCCCTCTTCTTTCTTTAAACTCCTCGAGGCTATTATTTGTTCTGCAATTTGTCCCTTTGTCAGAGAATTGCTTTGAGCGGACATTCTTCATATTAATTTCTAAGCCGGTCCTCAATAATGGTGATCGTCTTGCAAACCGATCATATCTGGATCTCGACAAACCACCCGGATCTTCCTCGCCACATATCAACAATGACTGTCGCATTCTTCAAAAATAGTTGTGCAACATCTCTATTAAAAACTGTTAGAAGAGATCTTCTAAGAGACACAGGACAGTCGGTAATCCTATTTTACGTCTTTTACATTTTTGACCAACCTATATGGACACTAGTAACTTGTTACAGATTCCAGCCCCTATTTCTCCAAGATGGATGAAGAATGACACTAAAGAAGATCCAGGAAAAAATGGAACTCTGATGCACTGCATAATCCGCCTTGATCTCACCAGTTATCATTTCTTCAATTTTTCAGTGTTCATGATTTTACATCACCATCTTGGATTATTTTTTGTAAGTGCTGTGAGAAACATGACCCAAAGGGGTTGTCTTGTATAGAGTAGACTTATTTCGTCCTAGGTGCCACGTCCAAAATATTGCTATGCTAGCCAAATCGCCTGGGCCTTGCACCGGCTTTCATCCCTTTGAAACTGATGCGTTCTTGGGGGGGTAGATCTGGGCAAAAATATAGCTCTGGTGGGTTGCTTAACACTCCCTTTATCTCACTAGTGAACCTGGAGGTATCAGCCATAAATTTGACTTGATAAACTCATTTATCCCCACTCATGTTTGAAATGTTAGATCTTCAGTGGTTAACCCCCTATTTTGCCATCCATTTTGGACAAACTCTTGAGTTCAAGTACTGGTATACATCTTTCTATTGAGATCTTTCTTGTTCCACACATATTAATGTGAGATTACTGTTTGATCACTACCACTTATTACCATGAATGTTAGGTTTGACAATCATTGTGTCATTGTGTTAGGTTGATTATTTTATTATCGTTAGTTACGGATTTTTTTAATCCTTATTCTAATGGCCATAAAGTTCGAACATTTTTTGGGCAAAGAAGTCCTTGTTGGGTATGACTTGGACTCTCAAGCTGTACTTGGTCCATGTGAAAACGACGTTGAGTCAATTAGTTTCACATGCAAGTAACTAGCAATTTTTTTAGACATTGAGAGTTTGACTTGGAAAAATGGCCAAACGTTTTGGGTGAAATTTAGTGTATTTTTTTTGGTTTATTTGGTAAGTTTTTTGCTCTCTTCGAGTTGTGCTATTACTCTCTGGCCTGCCTGAGTCCTTTGTTGAGCAAGCCCAGCTACTTTGTTTTTTGGACAAGTTTGCTCTGCACTTGCATAGATCTAGGATTAAGATGGATCCAAGATAGTTTTATTTATTTATGTAGGTTGCAATTTTATAAATTTATCCTTTGAGGCTTCCTTTTTGACATTAGATATTAGATAACAGATTTTATCCCATTTTAGTTGATGCACATGACATATCTCTTTCACACTTGATTATAGAATGTGCCTCTTTGTGCAATAAACATATAAATGTTTATGGCATTAGAAATTTGATGCCAAATTTGATCCCAATTTAGTTGATGCACAAGACTCATCTCTTCGATACTGGACTGTAGAATGTGCCTCTCAGTGCAATAAACATATAAAAGTTTATGCTCACTAGATTGATAAATCATCTATTTGCAGTCCTCCATGTGTAATTGGGGTTTTTTTTGCATTCTGTCTTTGCTTCTACTCGATGTAAAACTTACTGTAGATTTTATCATTAACTGCTTCTATTCGATGTAAAACTTACTATAGATTTTATCATTAACTGCAAGTGGATCATAAAAACTTCTTAATTATATCTATCTATACCAGGTTCTAAACTTTTGTCTAAAACAAGTTACACAAGTATATACTTGCAGATGTAACATTCCTATCTATTAATTGGGAATGTTGCAGCGATCATTATTACTTTTCAGTTAATTATCACATCCATCTTAATTCCTTCACATTGTTATGAAATTTACCCTATAATAGGTCCACCACCATTATATGGGTGATGCCCTTCTTGTGAAGTTGTTATTACCTTGTCCATCCATCACTCCCTTTCAAGCTAGGTTTTCATTTTCATTCCTCATGCCACAATCCATTTTATCTGTAGCATGCTATATTTATGTATGGTTGCATGCATATGGTCTACCTGGCCTTAATTTCTTGTTTATAATTTTTTGATTAAGTTTATATAGTTCTTTTCTTTTGAATTGTTGTGGACTGTTTCTTAAAATTTTATTTACCCCGTTTTTTATTGAACTAGGTATCAAGAACTTCCTAAGAGCAAAAATGTTGAGTATATCGCAGGAGGTATGGTATCTGAACCTCAAAATGTTGAACATGGAAAATGATATTGTGGATGTTAGGTAGGTTTGAAATACTAGTGGTTCTTTCAAAGTAACTAATATCTCTTTCCTGGTTTGTTGTCATTCTATGAAATGCAGGGGCCACACAGAACTCTATCAAGGTTGCACAGGTGATCATCTCTTTTTTCACTTGAAATGAACATGTTTCTATCTTTTTATTCAAATGCTATTAGTTCTCTTCGTCTCTGATCAGGTAGTTTTCTATGGATTATATTTTATAGTGGATGCTCCAAATTCCTGGTGCAACAAGCTACATAGGGTGCATTGGAAAGGACAAGTTTGCGGTAGAGATGAAGAAAAATTCAAAGGCTGCTGGAGTCAATGCAAGTTCAATTATCTTCAGTATTGTTCATTTACATTGTTTTATACTTTCATTTGGCTAATATTTACAAGAGTACTCTGTTTTCCTAAATATCATTAATATGAGAAACTGTTTTTTTGCGTTTCATACAGGTGCAATATTATGAGGATGAAACAAAAACAATTGGTACATGCGGTGTTCTTGTGGTTGGGGGTGAAAGGTGAGGATTGAAAAGTTCTCTTAGCAGTGTTATTGTATAATACTAGCTCTTTGACCACTGACACCCAACACCTGAGTTTCTTGACCTATCAACTATTCTCTTCATCCACCTATTCTTGTTAGATGTTGCTTTCTTCACTTGTTTAAACTTTAACCTTGTAATGTGTAGGTCACTGGTTGCAAATTTGTCAGCAGCAAATTGCTACAAATCAGAACACTTGAAATTACCGGAAAACTAGGCTTTAGGTAATGTACTGTAAGGTCTTGCTCTGTTTAAGTTGTTTTCTTTATATTTGGGTTTGACTTAGTGCTCATTTTAAAGGAAAATTATTGTTTGTTGTACAGTGGAGAAGGCCAAGTTCTTTTATATTGCTGGCTTTTTCCTTACAGTCTCGCTTGAGTCAATTCCACTTGTCGCTGAACATGCAGCTCAGAAAGGAAAGATATTGCAATCACCCTGGTATCTGGTAGCATAGGGGTTATTTTGTTTTATTGGTTGTTTGGCAAATTAACAATGTCCATACCAAAGGGTTTGTCTCATATCATGTACAACTCTTGTATCTCATGTTGTGCAGATATTTATGATGAATCTTGCAGCTCCTTTTATCTGCGAATTTTTTTCTGAAGCATTGATGAAAGTCTTTCCTTAAGACTTACTTCCTTGTGTTTTTTTTTTTGATATCTAGATAGCAGATGATGGCACAGATAGAAAACCATTTCTAATTTCATGCCAAGTTGATTTGGATTTTTTCTTCTATGATGTCTGAATTACCTATGTTATATATTATTCTACTATTTGAATTTGTTCATTATATCTAGGTATTTTGTCTTAGGTATATGGATTATGTTTTTGGAAATGAGACTGAAGCAAGGACTTTTGCACGGGTGCAAGGGTTGGAGGTAAATTATTTGATATCTTAATTTCTAACCACTGTATTTGTAAACATGAATGGTGTAGAGATGTTTACTAACTATTTTATATTTTTTAGACTGATAATGTTGAAGAAATAGCTCTAAAGATGTCAGCACTACCAAAGGCAACTGGAACTCACAAGAGGATAGCTATTATTACACAAGGTGCAGATCCAGTAGTTGTTGCAGAAAATGGAAAGGTAACTTCTATTCTATCTTTTGTACTTTTTTTATAGCTGACATTGAGAATAAGAGAAGAAATTCCTTGGAATATCATACCTGTAGAGGCCAAAGGTTCAGGGGTACTTTAGTGGAGTACCCTCCATTTAGGCCATGAGTCTAGCAACTTATGATGACATAATTGGGCTTTCTTGGGTTTTTATTCACCTACATTCTCTATATTTAAAAAATTTCCTAAATACAGGCTGTTGTCTTACTTCTCTGGTACCATTCTTAGTCCTGAAAACCTTCTTCCATAGCTATCATTCTCTTGCTTTTTGCTGTGAAATTTAAGGCACTCATAAGTTGCCTTTGTATTTAGGAGTTCAAGTTCTACATTTCCTCCAGTCTTCTGAAACTCATGTCAGTGTTATAAGGGAGACCAAGAAATCAACTAACAAATGAATTTTTGCTTCTTAATGAGATCTTGGTTCCTGCTAAATACTTTAAGAATCAATTAATGTTGGTTCTTGTATAATCCCTTCCATATTCAACCAAATACATTCTGGTCAATTGTGTTAGAGTTCTTTCCCTTATGACCAAAGGATGATATGAGCTTGATCGAATTCTCAGCAAGTTATTGTTACGTAGTAAACATGTGCAACCACATGGCAATCAACATTGGAGACAAACTATATGTAGGATATGGTCTATGACATGACATTGTCACCGCTGTCATCTTTACAATCTGATTCTTGATGATAAGAGACCTCAGAGACATCATCAGGAGTCATGACTGGAGGTGATGTATAGTTTGCCAGGATTTTGTTGAACTCCACTATAAATAACTACCCTTAGAAGAACCTTTGATCAGTTTTCTGAGAACTATATTGTTGTTGAGATGGAGAATTAAGTAGAAGGGTTGACCCAAGTTTGTGAGTGCACTTAAGTAATTGTATTACTCTAAAGTTGAAAATAAATTTGCACTAGAATGCTGTTTTTGGATCCCTAATGCAAACATTTCATCATGTTCTCTGTCAATAATCGAAACATTTATATATGGATTGAGTTCTGGATTTTGATATTTTCCCTGTATATCTTTTCAACTATTAAAACAGAAAACATGCTTTAAAACAAAAATTAGTGTGCGAAATCATTTCGGAATCATATCTCTATTGTACTGATGTACATTACCTAATGCATTGTTTCTTCTTGCAAGGATTTTATATCTTGCTACTTCTTGCAAGGATTGTGGAAAGGTTTATATTGGTGAGATAGGTCGATTGGTACATACAAGGTTGAAGGAAGCGGACATCATTCATGAAAGGATAAAGAAATCGGCACTGGCATAACATTCAAAATCCTCTAAACACCATCTCGGTATAGAGAATGCAAGGGTTATTCTTGGCATTGACCACTACACAAAGAGCCGTGTCTGGGAGGCTATAGAGATGACAGATGGAAATTAAGTAAATTTTGGACCACAGTTATGAACCTTAAAAATACTGGGGACCCTTCTAGGAATTAGTGCGGGCCTCTTAGGTCATAAAGATTAAAAAAAAAACAATAAAACAATAAACTCAAGTCTTTATTATCACGATTTGATTTCAATATTAATTTGAACTTAGGATTGTATTAATATTAAATAATATTTTTAAATATTATCAATATTAAACATTTTTAATTTTTAAATATTAATAATATTATTAATTAGCAAATGTTAATATTAATTATATTAATATTATTCATATCAATAAAAATAATTAATATTATTTATTATTAATATTATCAATTTTAATATTAATTTATTTCTAATTAAATTAATAACTTGATGAAGTGATGGAATGCCCCTTCAGAATCTCTTGATGGAACAATCGTTAGTAAGATGAGAAACCCCTCAACTTCATCTACCTCCTTGTGGCCTTATCAATTGTGGAAACCGGTATGATGCTTTTCCCAATTGACTTCTTACTAATTTTGAGATTATAAATAATGCACATAATATAAATTGTCTTTGTTGGTGTTCATTGTTAAAATATTTATTATATCATATATGATGCACATAGTAGGCATCTTCTTTTAGTAACCATTCATGAGTTCTTCTCTTACCATCCTATTGCTGAACAAAATCACATCATCAATGAATAACAATATTTATGTAGAAACACACATCCTCAATTGGATTTTACAACTATTTCTTAAACACATCCATTATTCTTTGTCTGTATCAAGTTTAGGTTATTAGGTATGCATCAATACATTATGTTATTGTTTAAGACCCTTTTGCAGACCACTTTAATAAATTGCATAATTTCAGTTTGTATATTTCTGTGGTAAGATAAGTTGTTGTAGGGTTTTTCCGGACAATCCGCAGTAGACATTTTTAGGTCGGCGTTTCATTAACCCTAATCCTAAACCTTTTAAAATTAAATAAAGATATTTCAATTATTAAACATGTAATTTAACCTAATTTTTAAAAACAAATTATAATCTTTTATTTATTAATTTCCCTTCCTTAAACTTAGGACTAGTCGGCCAATTTAATTATAAAACTACACCAACCGGTATTTAAATCCAGAGCTGCAGCTTTACCAATTGACTACTTGTCCTGACGATGGTTCCAGATTCGGAATCGAAACGCCGACCTAAAAATGTCTACTGCGGATTGTCCAGAAAAACCCTACAACAATTGCGTAATTGTTTAGGATATTTTGTTGTTAATATTGTTCCTCTTCCTAATTCTTAAAGGGTGTTAGCTCATTGGAAGAGCGCCTGCTTTACAAGCAGGAGGTTGGTGGTTCGATTCCTCCATGCCCTAATGATATTGCAATGTATTTCTAAAGGTAAAAAATGTAGTAGTACAATATGGATAATATTAGACGCAACACTAAATGCAAAAGATGATGTAAAATTGGACGTCACACCAAACAAAAAATTGGATGCAAAAATCGACCTTATGTCAGACGCAAATGTGAACACAAAAATGGATGTCACACTAAATGCAAAATTGGATGGAAAAAGAGACTCAACACTAGACACAATTAATGACTCAAAACTAGATGCAATACTAGGTCCAAAACTAGACGCAACAATAGATGCAAAAGTGGACTCCTAACTAGACGTAAAATTGGACATTAAATTGAGCACAAAATATGGTGTATTGATGGACATAAAACCAGGTGTAACACCAGGTGAAAAATTGGAAGCAACACTTGGCGCAAACAAAAACTTAAGACGAGACACAATATTGGATGCAAGATGGGACAAAACATTGGATGTAAAACTAGAAGTAATATTGAATGCAAGATTGGATGCAAAATTAGACACAAAACTAGATGCATTATTAGATACAAAAATGGGTGCAAAACTAAGCACAACACGGGGTGCAACATTGGGCTCAAACATAGATGCAAAAAAAGACATCAACCAGGTTGCAACACTAGGTGCAAACCTAGATGCAAAATACGACCTAAAACGAGATGAAACATTAGGCACAAACATGGATAGAAAAAAAGACGTAAAACAAGATACAAAATTAGATGAAAATGGGGATGCAACATTATAAGTAAAATTGGATGCAAAACTAGACGCAATATTGGGCCGAAAATTAGATGCAAACATAGATGAAACATTAGATGCATAATTGGACACATAATTTTATGCAAAACTTGGTGCAAAATTGGGTGCAAGACTCAATGAAAAACTAGGAGCAAAATAAGATGCAACGTTGGATGCAAAACTGAGCGTGAAATTGGGTGCAAAACAAGGATGTAACAAAGGACGCAAAAAAAGATGCAATAGAAGTTGCAAAATTGGGCGCAAATAAAGGCGTAACAAAAGATGTAAAACATTGGGCACAAAAATGGATGCAAAAATGGATGTTAAAAAGGACGCAAAAAAAGATGCAATAGATGGCGTTTTATGAAAATGTACAATGGCGCCAGGTTTAGCGCCGGATTGTTCACCATAATTTGGAAAAAATTACACTAAAATCCGGCGCTAAATTCTATGCTAAATCCAGTTTTTGTTGTAGTGTACTTCTATTGTCGAACCTGCTAGAAATAATTGTTTTTGTGATCTCTAGTTGATAATCTTTGATCCAAGATTCATTGTGTATCTCGAAGTGGATACTTCTATCGCTTAGTTTTAGTTTGATATTTTTTAAATTTTTTTATAGGATTGTACCTACGAATTTTCGAATTGGTGAACTTACGCAAGGAGTTCCTTAACATCACACCCCATCACCTTTTCTTCTACACCCCATGGGATAGTTTGATATTTATTTCATAAAAGGGTTGGATAATAATAAAAATAATTATTTATTTATAAATACAAAAAATTGATAATTTTACAATTAAAATTTAATATTTGTTTGACTACAAAGTTTTTGATAGTAATAAAAATTATTTACATGGGGCGGCAAGTGTGGGGGGAATCATTTTTTTTTAATCTTGGGAAAAATATAGTCTTAAATTTTTCATGTGGTTTAGGTATAGCCACTAACAATCCAACGAAAAGGTATGCCCTATTTCTAAGCCTTGAGCAAGCCATGACTCTTGGATTGCAAACTATCGTAGTTATTGATGATCCCCTATTGACCGTCTCTCATTCTAGACATCGAAAAGACATTGTAGATCAAATATATGGACGTATTCAAAAAATAATATACATGCTTCTACAATGCTTTGCTAAAATCCAGTTCTTTCATGTTCAACGTGGAAACAACTTGCAAGCAGACAAAAATAACAAAGCTTCCCTCCTCTCTTGTGGGTATATTAAGCTAAATGGATATTAACAAACAAGGAAATGAATACCTAATTCTATTTATACATGCCATCTATACATTCAAAATGTGTTTAATACATTTTATCGCCATTATTGTAATGAAGGAGGGGACAAGACATCTCCTACGACACCCAGATCGATTGAGTACAAGGGAATTGACGATGAGGGTATTGATGACCAACTCTCTTGTACATTTGTAATTGTAAATAAGATGCATCCATGAAGTTTCTCTAGGATGCAGTACACACAACAAATGGAGGTAGATAGGGCCTTGTGGATGTTATGAATTTCCTTTATTCTTACCATATTCATCTTCATTGTGCTATGAGAAGTTCTTGTTGAAGATTATGTAACTTCAAAATATATTCTTATTATATTAGTGTTGTAATTCCTTCAGTATATATTCATATTGTAATTGATCATGTCAAAACCCTAGAAGAACAAATGAAAACCCTACCTCTAAAGTCGGCCCAGAAGAGTCTAAAATAAATATCAAATAGGCATTATTTAATATTTCCTAAGTGAAGTTGGCCCAACCAAGAAGAGGAGTTGGACCCATAAGAAAAATTCACACAACAAGTATAAATAGGGATGGACACTTCTCATTTGAAGACATATCAAGCACTTAAACAAGTTCGCTAGAGAGAGAAGAACAAGTTCGCTAGAGGGAGAAGAGTAGTTGCTTTGTGAAGCCATCTTATCTTTGGGTTTTCTTATCTATTCATGAGATCTTTGTGTGGAAGAGATTTAGCTCTTCATTGTGTTAGTTTGACATGCACTTTCTGACTAAATATACAATAAAGAAGTTGTTGGATTTTCTTCCCTTTAAGGGTTTCCCAGAGGAGAAATATTTGTGTCTCTTGTGCTTTTCTATCTTTCAATGATCCTGTTGGTTATTATTGTGATATAGTATAATTTGTTTAAATATCTAACATAACTACTATTCTAAGTGCAAGTTCTAACATGGTATCAGATCCATACTGAAAGACGTCTTTGTATAACAAACTGACGGAAGTTGAAAACTAGGGCTTCTTATTCCAGAAACTTCCATCTACAGATCAAATTGAAAAGGAGGTCAAATAAACCCGCCCTCAGAGGGCACTCTTACTAGAATTTGAATGCCATTTAGATCTTCAAGCATATAGTTATAATAATGTTTGCAACAAATAGATGGAGAATGAAGATACAAACTGAACAAAACAAACCACACAGGAAACAGACAAGTATTGCTCAGGAATTAGCAGTATCATTCACAATAATAAAATCCGATGTTACAATAGTTTACATAGAAAAAGAATTCGAATGCATGACATGCAATTCGAACCTATCCACTGGATATGACTGTAGCTAATTGACCATCTAACTCATGCTGTCTCAATCAATGTCGGAGTCCAACATATTAACTCCCAAATGTCCAACAACTCAAACAATCAGTGATAACTAGTTAAATCAATGCAACTGAGTGTGGTAGGTGGGAAAAGGTGCCTACTCCACATGCAACCATGCATTATCCATGCAAAGCTTGCGCTATCTAACTGATTCTGAACTAACTGAAAGTAACTGGGGGCTAACTGAGACTAACTAGCACTAATTCCAACTAATTGAATTAGGTGGGTGCTGGGACTCCTAGTGGCTCCTAAAATGTAGGGATTGGTCTAGGAGGCACCCAAAATGATACATGCACATGCAGTAAGTGGTAGTTAAACTCTAGCAGTGTTCCCCACACTCCAGTGACTGGTACATGTGGCCCCATTAGGTCAAGTGGACCCAATGGTACTAGTGGACCCAATTAATCAATTAAGGTTCCAAAGTTAGGCTAAATAATCTAATAGACAGTATGGTCAAGGGAGGATTAATAATCCTAACACCCCCCCTGAATCCTAACTTGGAAAACTGTGGGCCTTGGTAACAAGACCATAGGTCACCCAAATACAATCTAAATGATAGAATGGTTCTTAATACAACTGAGGAAATAGGGGAAAACCTCATGGGAACCACCCCCTCCCCCTCCTCAAAATAAGTAGGAATACAAAATTTGAAAAAACTTGGGAACATTTTTGCTACTATTTGCAGCACTATGTAGCAGCAGTATCTTGGTTCTGTGTAGGTGAAACCATGAATCCAAAAAAAGTGCTTATTTCTGGAGGAATCTTCATCTTTGGAAGAAGAACAATGCACTCAACTGAATCAGAAATATAAACAGCTGCACGGTGAAAACTGGAACCATTTAGAGTAGCTGAAATCATCTGAAGAGAGAGAAAAGGTTCTTGGGAATTCGAACTATGTGAGGAAAACCCAAGAAACTGATATATGTCATACTTGAACAACAAACCATGAGTGGTAAAATCAGCCCCAAGTGTTAGGAGTGTTGCTGCTTTTCACACACCTGGGTTTCATGGCAGAAATCTTCAAGCCACTCGATGTGTCCTTGGGGGCAAGTCTCGAGTCAAGGATGTCACCTTGTTCTTGACTCCTTCGTTCAGGCTAACTTCTAACAAAGCCAAGGGGGGTAGGCCCTGTTAAATTACTAAGGCTAATTACTTATTGTGATGGTGTTAGATTGAATAAGTTGTTTAGGAGTTTTGAAATTAACCAGTGGAAACAAAAGATAACAAGATGCGAGATTTAAAGCATATAAGCACAGTAATGACACTCAATATATATATAATCGAAAGAATTGATCAAATAGATCACCAGTGCCTTAAATGGAGTCAACAGAGAAAATAATGTGCTTGCATGTGCTTGAAAGAATGTTTTGCAAATGTCTCTTGGTAGATTTTAAATTAATGTGGAATGTAAATGAATTAAATTAGGCGAAAAGGGGACTCCAGATATACTCGAGGGATACTTGGAGTAAGTCCAAAAGTGAACTTTCACGACTACCCGCAAGGTGTTTGTGGGCTGGAATGGAGTCTCAGAGACTATAGTTCATAACGCACCCGTCAGGGTGTGACAGAGATCGGCGCCTCGAGGTCACTTTCCAGTTGTTCCCACTCCTTTAGGTATTTTGCCACCGCTTACGGTTTGTTCGAGGCATTTGGATTTTCGCCTGATGGTTTGTGAATTTGGGAGGTGAAGACTAATTAATCTAGTCACTCAAGTGCTTTTGATGCATCTTGACTGATCGAAAGACCCGCAGCCAAGTACAGAGCATACACACCGGAGTCTTTGTTATTTTTCGTAAATTTTAAAATAGGCGTTTTTATTAAAAAGAAAACCCTCAAGGAACCTCTTTCAGTCCAAGTGGACCTCAATCGGGGAATCAAGGAGGGGTGATTTTGTTATGATTATTAAAACAATTAATGAAAATGGAATTAGAGATACACAACACCAGTTTTCTAATTAGTCCTACCACGCATCTCTTTCCCCTTGCAGGTCAATCGAGAAGTCGTGGGGTAAGTAGTATGATTACTTTTGAATTGAAAATATGGAATGATGAAAAATGTTATCAAAGTATACAATCCTACATGTCAATACTAAACTAGAACAGAAAAAAGGGAAAAATGCAAAAAAGTGAAACGGACGCGGATCCCCCTAGGTGGGATGGTGAATAGGCTTGAAAGAGCTTATTTGAAAAGTTATTTCTTTTTATTAGCAGCAATTACAATATCATCAAACTCAAATTAATCCACCTGGTCCTTATATGGAATGAGACCAAAGGTTTACAAATTGCAAAAAATTGAAATTTTGGAAAGACGGAGACCCCCTGGGGGTTTCGAAAGGTCAAAAAATGTTTTTCGGACAGTGCCTCCTCCTCTTTTCTGTTACACCTTCTAAAAACCAGCAAGCTTATCATATTTAAATATGCCCAAAATTACTTTGAAATTACTTTTGGATGAACAAACTTTTTACCCAAAAATTCTAAGTTAAAACTAGTTTTTAAAGAAGCATAAAGAAGGAAGCAAGCTTTCCTTGGGATCTTGGCATACTTTCGGGGAAGCCAATATAAAGCACTGAAATTGCTGAATATAAAATTTTAGACTCTAAGGAAACAACCATGCATTCAACAAGCTTTAGATCTACTTTCACAGCCTTGAAAAATGACAATTTTCCTTAAAACTAGATCTAGAATGCTTGTAAATTTTCTTTTAGGAATGAGATCTAGTTTATGAGATTTAAGGAAGCAAGATCTATGTAAAATAAACTCTAAAATTTATAGATCTAAACAATTTTAAAGCTGCAAACAAGTAACCGGACTGATTTTAGAAAAATTTGAAGGAGGAAGAGGAAAAGAAGAGCATTATTGCTGGAAGCCTTGAAGATCAATCGTGGAGCTTTCCGATGGAATGTTGAGGGACTATGCCTTTGAATGGTTTTGGAGAGAGTGAAGAAGCAAACTAGATCAGCATCCTCTCCAAGCTAGGAACCTGCAACTGAATCCAAAGACTTGCCAAAATACTTGTGAGATCCGGTTAATACATACATAGAGATTTCAGAATAACTTGCATATAAACTTATAAAACATGATGAATCCAGATCTCTAAACATGCATCAAAAAGGAAAGAGATGGCCAATAAACTTATTAACAAACTCCTTTCCTATCAAGATTATAATAAACTTATTATCAATCTTAGCAATGAATCCACAAACAATTAGCAAATTATGAACATAGATGCAGGTTACCTCAGTGAAACATGGCAATGCTCATCCACACATACAATGAAATGGCACCATCTTGCCTCCAAAGCTTCACTTTATTCCAATAGAAAAATATATTACACAGTATTACAACAACAATGGCTCCTTAATCCAACTCTTACTAGCTTGGAAGAGGCAACCTGAGCTTTATTTATACACAAAAATGAAACCCCAGCCCAGAAGGGGTGCAAATCCCAAGGAGATAGACCACTGTAGCTCAAGGAGATTCCATCAATGCTTGATCTGAAGCTGAACTGAGCTTCTACTGAGTCTGAATGTCAATCGAGGGGCTGATTGAGCTGAAACATAAACCTGCTGAGTGAATCATCAACCACAGAGCTCCCAAAAGATCCCACATGTGTGGAGGAGAGAGAGGGGGCACAATTCCCCATAAAAGAAGCTGAAGTTCAACTCTGGATCCACCCAGATCACCTCCTTCAGTCAAGGATTTGTCAGATCCAATCAATCTGGTGTCGATGAGATTGATTTCAATCAAATCGGTTGAGAATCCATTGATTTAGGATTTTGGATTTGCTCCATTATTCATCAATTTATTAATTAAAATAATCAATAATTGATTTTTTGGGGCTTTCTGACCTGAGTGATGGAAAATCACTCAAAATTAGGAAATAGTGGGTCTATAGGTTTACTAGGTGCTCTTAGCTTGAAAATGAGCACCTACATGACTGAATCTGACTTCTGAACCCACTTTTATTACAAAACCAATTTTTCCAATTAAACTATTAAAAAATAGCCTAAGTTTTGGAAAAATTAAATTTTAATAAAAAAACACTGAAAAAACTAAAAAATTTAAAAAACATAGGGGGACTTAGACATGTTCACATGACTTGACCATGATTCCTAGCATGTTTATACATTGACACATAGACTCTAATAACCTCAACAGGCCTAAATGCCAAGCCGACCACCCCAACTTTGGAGGTATTGAGTGAAAAACTCAGAAATTATCAGTCGTTTATTCAACAACCAATAATAACCAAGGAAAAAAACACCCTGAGATGATCGAATTGACAAATAAGGTCTAAGAGACTGAGTCTTTTATAGACACTATCATGCTAGAACATTTATTACAATTCCCTCATGGGGTATGAACATGTGATATAGTACAACAAGCACTTTCGAGGGTCTTATGAAGTCCGAACAACAAATCTTTGTTCGGTTCACCAGGCTCACTTGATAAAAAACCACCAAGTACAACTTAGGTGGTAACAAGGAGCAAGTGTCCAGGCGGATGCATAATGTCTTCCTCTTTACTAGTTCTGTGAGGAGATGAGCATGTGACCAAAGGTAGAAAATCCCTAGGACCGTGGAGAGTGAATGCTTGAGCTCCATAATCTGATATATCTTCATAAATATCCAATAATTCACAAAATATAATATGAGCAAACTCATAAGAGAGAACTAACATCAAATCCTCAACATCAAAATTGAAGGAGACTTGTGCTTGATTGGTCACACCAACTTTGATGAAACCTGTTACAAGCAATACTGTAATCTCTTGAATCTTAAAACCTGAACCACATATTATTAGATCAGAAAATAAATCAGATCCAAAAAGGTCCATATCAGATCCAAAACTGTGAAGTGAAATCAAATCCCCAGCAACAATTTTGAAGGAGACTTGCGGTACTTGTTTATTCACACAAAAATTGATGAGAACAACTACAAGCAGTACTGAAAGCTCATGAACCTGAAATATTGAACCAATTAATATAATATCATATCCAAATAATATCATATCAGATCCAAGTAATTCCATATTAGATCCAAAAATGTTGAATGAAATCAAATCCCCAGCAACAATTTTGAAGGAGACTTGCGGTACTTGTTTCTTCACACCAAAATTGATGAGAACGGCTACAAGCAGTATTGAAGGCTCATGAACCTGAAATATTGAACCAATTAATATCAGATCATATCCAAATAAGATCATATCATACCCAATAAATTTCATATCATATCCAAGAGTTTGCTCCACCGAGATGGTAGATGCATATTTTTCTCCTTCTTCAAAATTCTGAATATTGGTGCATGCAATCATGTAGAAATTTGTTGGAAGCTCAAGATCAATGAGAGTGTTTGGATCACTCATAAAACCTGAAATTATTTCCAAAATATCCAAATATTTACAAAATATAATATCATCAAACTCATGAGAGAAAACTGACATCAAATCCCCAGCAAAAATTTTGAGAGAGATTTTTGGTACTTGTTTCTTCACACCAAAATTGATGAGAACAACTACAAGCAATACTGAAAGTTCTTGAACCTTAGAACCAAGTAATATCAGATCAGATACAAATAAGATCATATTAGATCCAATAAATTCCATATCAGATCCAACAGTGTGCTCCACCGATATGGTAGATGCACATTTTTCTCCTTCTTCAAAACCCCGAGTATCGGTGTATGCAATCATGTAGGAATTTGTTCGAAGCTCAAGATCAATGAGAGTGTTTAGATCACTCCTACAATCTAAAATTATTTCCAAAATATCCAAAGAATTACTTATCTGCACACTAGCAACATCATTAGAGACAAAGAAATCAATCCCTCTCCCTTTCTTGGAGCAATCACTAGAAAACTATGCACATAATTTATAATAGAGGAATCACTGGAGAATTTTTGCATAAAATAGAAGGAGAGATTTTCTTCAATAACAGGGTTTCGAATGTCTTCTTCTGGATCAACCATGTGAGTAGATGATACATCGGATAACTCATACACTTCTAGAGCAACAAGAGAAGAATTCACTCAAATGAGACTTTCTTCATTTCGAATTAACTGTGAGGAAGATTCTACTTCTTCTTCATCTTGAATAACTTCATCAAAGAGAGTAGAGGCTGAGACTTTTGAGTAAAGAAATATTGTGGTTCTGAATGTGCTCCCCATATTTCTATAACAATCATCATTGTGATTCCCAAATATTCTATCCAGTTCTATCCAGAGATCCTTTGGGTATTTTGCAAACTCAATAAGGTCTATAAGCAAGCTTCAAGAAAAAGTCCCACATATTACTCCATAAGCTCTATCACCGTCATTTAGACAGTCTTTATCATATTCATCAGACTCTTTACCAAGTTTCATAGATACCTCATAGAGACCTTGTCTCTTCAGAGATGCAATCATCTTCGATTTCCATTCTGAATATCTTATGGATGGAGGAGTAAGAAGAGGAACTGATAATATCGAATCCATATGAAGTTGAACCTGCAAAATATCACTACAAAACTAAAAATATCTGAACTGTTAAAATCATGATTTTCCTCTTGACATGAACCATTAGAAAAAGTTTGGGGTCTAAAATGGGCCTTATAAGAAAACATGCCAACAATAAGTTCTTGTGAGTTTGAATTCAAGAACCAATAGAATTCCAATAAAATGAGTCAACCATAATGGTTGAATTGACATATTTGTCATAAAAAAAACTACATTTTTTTGTTCGTAGTTTCAACATATCTTCCTGTGGTTTTACTCAAATTTCGATTGGGAGAGCTCATTGGATGTGGAATTTGATTCTGCATCCAACGAATACCCACACTGCATACTTTTGACGGACCCCTCTGCCCCAAAAACAAGAAATACCTAAAAAAAAGTTTTCTTGTTTTTGGGGCAGAGAGGTCCGTCAAAAGTATGCAGTATGGGTACTCGTTGGATGCAGAATCAAATTTCACATCCAACGAGCTCTCCCGATCGAAATTTGAGTAAAACCACAGGAAGATATGTCGAAAATACAAACACAAAAAGTAGTTTTTTCTTTTTTCCTCAAAAATTAATAAATATTATTTTATTATTTTAACTATTATTTTATTATTTTATTATTTTCCTTAGGAGGCCCATTTTAGACCTCAAAATTCCTCTAATGATATTTTCAGGGTCCGTCACGCCCTCTCCGCTGCTCTGAATAAATCCATATCTAGCAAATCATCATAGGGGACTTCTTTGGAAACCCAAATGCTTCTGATGTTCGAAGGGGAGAAACAAGCATGAAACCTGCCTAAGAAGGATCTAATACCAAATTAAAATTTGAATGCCATTTAGATCTTCAAGCAGATAGTTCTAATAATGTTTGCAGCGAATAGATGGAGAATGAAGATACAAACTGAACAAAACAAACCATACAGGAAACAAACAAGTATTGCTCAAGAATTTACAGTATCATTCACAATAATAAAATCCGGTGTTACAATACTTTACATAGGAAAAAAATTTGAATGCATGACATGCAATTCGAATCTATCCACTAGATCCAACTGCAACTAACTGGCCATCTAACTCATGGTGTCTCAATCAATGGTGGAGTCCAACAGATCAACTCCCAAATGTCCAACAACTCAAACAATCAGTGACACCTAGTTAACTCAGTGCAACTGAGTAAGTTAGGATAAATAGTCTAATAGAAAGTATGGTCAAGGGAGGATTAATAATCCTAACAACACTATCATGTGGAGGTGGATTATAAATCTAAGAATATTCAGTTTTGACCTAATCATTGTTGTTCGAGAAAACTAGAGCATCAAATTTTTGGCAGTTCTGACCACCGATCTAGAATAAAAGTATATTTTCTCAACTCTCCTTGGGGAGGTGCATCTTTTCCTTGGATCATAATTTTAAGATTCACAAGTTTAAAAATTAAGGTTTTTTTGAGAAATCCCATGTCAACATATTTTAGAAGGACTTGAGCATCTCAATTGGTAAGTTTGATAATATTTATTTCCATTTGAGGTTCTCATATTATAAATATTCCAAGATGAAAAACAAAACCAAGCTTGAGGAGAAGCTTGGAGGAGTTGATAACTTCCAAGCATGGAAGTATAGAATGCTTCTCATTATAGAAGAAAATGATTTGGAGAATTATGTCAAAGAAGAAGTTGCAGAGACAGAGGGAGAGGAAGACAAAGAAAGGCATTAGAATAACATGGTTAGGGCTAAGAGGATCATGCTGATTCCATCAAACATCGCTTAATCCCTTATGTTTCATCCTTGAAGACTCCCAAGGAAATGTTTGATGCATTAACCAAGTTATATGAAGGGGTGATAATCCGGGCTGATAAATAGAATACAAAAATGTTGAACAGTAGAGATCTGGAGAAATAATGACTGGGAAAACTGAGCTTGAATAATATAAATAGATGGAACTGCCAGCTAGAGTTGATGACAATGATGGGGCTTTCTATCGCACTACGGACTTGCTTCCTTCCCGAACAGACTATCCAATCCAAGGAGATTTCCCTTCCTCCCCAACAGACCCTGAAGTGCCTATCTTCCTATCGCTAAGCTTGCGGATTTAAAAGACCGAAACTCCTTCCCCTCGTACCTCAGGAAAGTCCCTCCGGGTCCTTCCCCTCCTTTGTCGGGAAAGAGCTACGCACCTTCGCTCTACACCGGTTCATCGCTGAGCTTGTGGCTTATCCTTGCAAAAATGCCCTTCCTCTCTCTTCCGTCCCTTGAGAATTCAATCTGCTAAACATCAACTAAAAGATGACCTTGAGAACTCAACTCAAGAACGTGAAGATGCAAAATTCATAAAACATCCAATCCTACTTCATAAGGGTATCCAAAATCAAAGGACAAATCAAATCTATTGGAGAGAAAATTACATGGGTAGAATTGGTGATGACTACCTTGGATGGTTTCCCAAGGTCTCGGGGAATCTTTCATTCAAATAATGTGTTCTAGAAGAAGGCTAGCCAAGTTCAATGGGTTGTGGGAAGAGTGCACCTAAGAAGAATCTGGATTGGAAGCAAGAGAAGAAATATGGGAGAATATGGTAATAAAGATTTAGCATGACGTATGACGAAAGAATAGTTCAAGAAGGAAGATCATTCTCACAAGAAAACAAAGAAGTATCACACGTATCATAGGTCCCAAAAAGATTACTCAATAGTTAGATGTTACTCTTGTCAGACAATGGGACACATTGCCAGGAAATTTCCTCGTGCAAAATATCAAGTCAAGAAAGGAAAGAATAAGAGGTATCATACTCATACTACAGAAGGTAATGAACCTATCCAGAAGAAAAGAAGAGAAGATGATACGAGTGAAGATTTTTTTTTTTGATATCCAATATTACAGAGACTGTCACTCATGGAAATGACACATAGCTAGTTTATAGAGGTGCTTCTAAGCACATGAGATGTTTCAAAGACTCTCTCACTAAATTGACAGAGAAGGATTCACCTCATAAGGTGAAGCTTGGATATGATTATAAATATCCAATAAAAGGGATAGGAGATGATTCTTACAAATTAGACTCTAACAAAACTCTGGAAATGAAACATGTCTTGTATGTATCATATTTAAAGAAGAATATCCTTTTCATATCAACATTAGAAGAGAAAGGATTCATAGTTGATTTTGTTGATGGCCAAAATATGGCCAAGAGGAAAGACCATTGATGATGCAATCTTAATTGATGTTGAAGAAGAAGGACTATACAAATTGAAGGGACACTCAGATCCAACACTAGTACACAATACAGAGTGAACTATGGCACAAAAATACTTTGCTCATTTGAATTACAAATCATTTCTGATTGTGGAATACAATCACCTCAGAAGAAGAACTATACAAATTGAAGGGACACTCAGATCCAACACTAGTACACAATACAGAGTGAACTATGGCACAAAAATACTTTGCTCATTTGAATTACAAATGATGATGAGATATGTTTATATATGTGAAGTCATTATTTTTTATTGGAGAAATTGTATTATGTCAACAAATAGCTAGGTTCCATTTTCTAAGAATTAGTTGGGTGATTTGCCTTTACAACACATGAATAGATCACGTTATTTTTTGAAAAGAGGATCGAATTAAAAAATTACCACAAACGGATCCTCAAAATCATCTTGCCTTTTGCTGAACAACAATTTTCTCCAGCAATAACATCTCAAGGAAACGTTGAGCTTCCGCTCATAATTCCACTGCCCATAAAATAACGGAAGCCCTTGCTGAAAATACACTCCAACTAAAATTCAGAAAATTCATTTCAATAAGATGAATTCCAAAATTGCGAAATTCCTCTTTGCCTCAGGAGACAGAACCATATCATAACTGTAGTTCAATCTTTGAACTAGGTTCAAAAGATCCTTGAATAGCGGGACTCAATAATGGGTAGGAAACTGCATTAGTGAAACGACAAACTGCTTCCCTTGAGAATTGCAGAGCTGCAATGAAATTAGTTATTAGATATAAAACAGAATGTAAAATATGTTCACGCGCCCGGCGATACTGCAACTAGTTAACCTGTGGAAAAAATAGTGTTTACACTTTTATGGAAAATGTGTAAAATCACTCCAAATTTACAATCTCATTAAATAACAGTTGATCCCAACATTTCGAATGCCAGGAATATTGATCTTCTTCTTGAAACATTGAATTGGCAGATAAAATTCATTTCTATATATATAAACAGTGCAACGTCCAATAATCAGAGATATGGTCCTCTTTGTATTATGACATCTCCATAAGCCTCCACTTGATCGACCTTTATATATTTATGGGAAGCTAAAACTGAAAAAAGCACCAACAATTTCAATTATTACTGTTCAATTCAACTAAATATTCAAACGTAGTAAAGATAAAATATGTGCACTTTACCGCATGTCTGATAAAAGAGTTTTGCTGCTTGTCCTCGATCCATTCCTTCAGCAAGTTGATTCAACGATTGCTTTGATGAATTACCTCGTGTGTTGAAATGATCTCTGAAATGCCTACAGAGATAAGATGCATATATTTCATTAGACCAAATACTATATATTCCTGTACACATGATTGACGGTATAGACAAATATCATGATTCTCACGTAAGGATGGCGCCAGTTAATTGATCTGTAGAGTCTTTAGGGGTTTGATTGAGTGGCTGAGAAGGTCCACTCTCTACCACCAAATCTGCATGGAAAATACACAAATTAGTCACAAATAGTAAAGAAAAGTTTGGGTCTCACAATTTTATTGTCTGGATTACTTACCCATTTGGTGGGGAGTGTTGAATCCGTAAACTATCTCTTCTGTCTCTGGAATCGATATAGGAAAGCTATGCTCACTTGGGGTACTAGATCTGCATGAAATATATAACTTCAATAGCAACCAAACAACTACAGATAAAAATGAAGTTGAAACAAAGAGAGAGTGCGATAGAATTAACAGCTTACAATACCTTCGCATTGGAAGTTCATCGGCTTTCAGAGGCTCTGATGCAGGAGTCACCCGCGACCTCTCTCTCTCACCAGAATTCATAGGTGTCAAACCTATGTGGGGAAAACCCCGATCAGTTTGTAGATCCGGAGTGGATAGATCAACACGTGTTTTTTCTATAGAACCGAATACTTCATTCATGTTTTCCCCTGCTCCTGATCCAGCTGGGTAAAGCTGCACACGCGTTTTGCTTTGCTTCGATCAGTAGTCATGAGTTACAGAACAAATTCATTGGCATACTTACAAAACCTAAAGGAAAAAAAGGAAAGGACTTGCAGAATCCATTTGCAAACTTACAAAACCTAAAGGAAAGAAGGAAAGGACTTACAAAATCCATTGGCATTGAGGCTTGGGCTGACGTAGGCCTTGTTTCGGAACGAGAACGAAGCGTTCTTCCTGATTAAACAAGAAGTAACGCAGAGCAGAGAAATCATAGATCAGTTCAATACAGATCACAGATCAGAAACAAATAGAAATCGCAGTGGAAACTAGCGATAGATAGAGTTATGTGTATACCTTCACTTTCGTCTGCTTCTTGTTGGCTTCCCTTTAGGATATTTTCTCTGCCTTGCACGTTCTCGTTCCATAACTGAAGCAGAGGGTTTGGAAAACAGGGTACAGATGAAAACCCTGTACGTGTTGAGCTTGACAGAAATGAGGTAGACGGGAACGACATTAACTTTTCCATGATGGTGGTCGTGGTACTGGTTGTGGTCCTCATCCGCGCCTGCGCCTGACAAAGAAACTTCTGTGAATGCTTATAATTCATATTTGCTAAGCCATACACAAAAATAACTGCTCGCATGCTCACCCTGTGATTGTGATCTTTCACGATATCAGATGTATCCTGAAGCCATGTGTGATAGACTCCAGGTGGAATGACAGTAAAATCCTCGTCAAGAACGACGGACTTTCTTTGCCGTCTTCTTTTTCTGTTCACGTTAATCCTTGCAGGTTTCGGTGGAGGTTGAACACTCTGTGCATCGGGTTCTGCCTGCGGCAATGACAAGATACATATCGATCTGTCAGATTCAAGTTTCCCGTAGATCATATTAAACTCTTTAAAGAAATATTGTACAGCAAAGAAATTGGATGGCTTGCCTCTTGGGCCAGCTCCTCTTCCGGTTGAATTTCATTTATATCGTCTGCAATTAAAGCACAGAAAATGGACGCAATTAAAGCACAGAAAATGGATGCAATTTCCATGAATCGAGCTTTTAAGTAAGTTTATAGTAAAGTCACCTTGCAGTTGCGGCTCTAAAATTACATTTAACAGGTTCTCCATCACAGTGTCGTCTGCAGGTGGTGGTATGCGGTCTTCTTCATCGAATCTGCAATAATAATATTATTTTTATTATGATAATTAAATTTAAAACGGCCTGTCTTTTAAGGTACTCTGATTCACTCAATTATAGTTCATTCCTTTGTAACGAATTGAATTCAACCTATAAATCCCGTCATGCTGCTGATCTTCAAATGTCAAGTCCTCTGGAAGTGTGATATCTTCGGGGTTGGCTGCAAAATTTACCATAGGAAGACTTTCTTTAAGAAATCAAACCCTAATTAAGAAACATAATTGTAAATTGTTAGAAGCTTACCCTGAAACATCGGTATCTCATTCTCTGCCGGATCTTCCGGAATGAGAAAGAAGTCTTCCTACAGTGTAATTTATTTTATGTTTAGATTTTTTTTGTGATGTTTTTTGAAAACCAATATACACTGATATAAGGAATCGGACCGAGGTATTTACCATGGGGATGCAGCGTTCACTCGACATTCTTATCTGCATCATGAGCTGCTCTATTTCATGGGTTTCTTCGAAGACGTAGTTTATAGTTATGGCTTCGAATCTGACCGTGAAAGGAAGCGTAATTAAAGAAGAACAAGAGGAAGATAAATTCTAGTTAAAAAATCGTGAACAAAACGGTACATGTTACCTGGCCTGTGATTTTTCTCCTGTTAAAACTGTGGTATCAGTTCGCAACGGGGCAATCTTTGTCATATGCTTTACCCGATTCTGTTCTCATCAAAATATACAGAAAGTATGTGGAGAATTCATTAATTATTTCCAACAAAGCTTTAATGCCGTTATAGATCTCAGTGCCAATAAGTCTGGTTAAAAGATAAACTATATTAAAGTTCAACAGCAAGAAAAGCTCAAAAACGTCCGAGTTGGACAAGCCGATGTATAATTTAGTGCAGGATGGTTGTGGATGAGATTTGTACCATGAACCTGGTAACATCATCTGCGAATGGAAAAATCTAATGTTATGGCACTGGTTTTGACAACAATAAGTTAGATTTAGATTCAAAGTAAGTGAATAATGAAAACGAAACAGAGAGCATTAGCGTGAATATTACCGTAAAGAAAGTGAACCTTACTATTGAAGACATTTACCACTCCTCCTGCACACGATTTCAGCAAAATTCTTTTATAGAAACTTGAAAACTATGCAAACTAGAATAGAAATGTACAAAATCAGTATTCCTCAGGCTCATTTACCCATTAGTATTCCGGAGAGTCTTAAAGAGAGTGGCACTGCTGGATTCAGAATTTGTTCACTGCATAAAGAACAGAGCAGAGTTAAAAAATCAAATCTTAGATAATAATTCAAACCTGAGATAATAATTCAATAAATAAGTTTAACGGGAGCTATAAGTTCAGCATATACCAGATTTCAATTAAGTCAATTCTGTCCGCATTTCTTCTCTTAATTTTTGCGTGAATAGTAGCAGCAATCCTTGGAAAACCCAACAAATTCAATTTATGCTTAGCATTCTATACTGTTATTCTTTTAACTGACTGTATCATTTCAAAATGACCAGATCCACAGTCTCTATTATTGCATGTTAAACGGAGAGAGTACAGTCCATATAAGCATAAATGCTCAAATCCATTTAAAGACTTGGGTATGGAAAAAAAAATTACTCAAGACCTATGTAGAATTATACCATATTTGACCCAGAGGAGCTTTTTTGGACAGCAGTTGATGTGAGTAAAACATACTTCCTTCATCAACTAGATTGCTTCACAACAAAGCGCAGGCCTGTAAATCAAATCAGGGCTTAAACATCATAGAGGTTGATGGCGTCGAACACAATTAACAAAACAGAATAGAGAAGAATGGCATCTGATTACTTATAATTAACAACAAGTTATCTGTTAATGAGGCGGGAAAGGAAGAAATTAAAGGAACGAAGTTACAGTCTTACACTTTGCAGAAGAAGTTTATGGCGCCAACAAACGGGAATGAAATAGGAGCCGCCTTAACACAGCTAAACCCATCGGCTAAATTTGGAAGTGGAGAGGTCGTGGGTTGGTAGCCTCCTGCCAAATTTGGAGGTTGTGGGATGGTAGCTTCCTGCCAAATTTGGAGGTGATGGGATGATAGTGTGCGTTAGTTCTATTCGAAGGGGTTTCCCTCAACATGGACATGGATTTGCTAAACCCTAAACCCTGGTACACTTAATAATAATTGGAAGTGAAGAAAATTTAGTATGTCTATGTCAACAAGTGTAAGTATATTCTTATACATAAAATGCACACATTTTATTAAAAAATTTTTAATAAGATATGTGCATATTATTTGTATTTATTCACATTCCCACATGTGCGTTGTGGAAGTGCTTTGAAATTGAAATAGATGTAAGTGGATATGTTATGGAAGTGGTTTTGAACTACCTTATATATCACAAGGAGTTCTATTACATATGACAATTACTTTACATACCAAAAGGAGCTCTATGTTTTAATGCAAGTTGTTAAGAAATGGAAGACATATTTAATACTTACATACCAGAAGGAGCTTTATGTTCTAATGCAAGCTGTTAAGAAATGGAAGACATATTTAATACTTACATACCAAAAGGAGCTTTATGTTGAGCAATTTCATCTTATCTTTGAGTATAAGAAGGGAAATACTAATAAGTATGTATATACAATGTACATGATTTTAAGGTTGACCACATCCAAAATCATAGCTTTGGATACACCTGTAAACATGGATCTTTTCACCCATGATGCATACAAAGAGGGCTACATAAGGCCAAGTCACAAAAAAGATGGATATAACTAGGATTACTACCATCTCTAAGATGGGTTGCTTTATTAGTTGCATAAGTTTTGTGTTCCTAAAGGAGAAAGATTCTTACATATCAAAGAGGCTCACACCTCTAAAAATCTAGGTCATTTTGATGTTAGAAAAAAAATCTTCATATTATAGAGGCACGTCTATTGGCCTAGAATGCAAGAAGATATAACTCAATATATTTGAGAATGCATACTTTATTGTACCAATAAATCAAGAATAAAAAGGAAATTTAGAATCATCCATTATGTGCACCTATTAGACTAGTGAGATCATTTTGATGGACTTTGCGAGTGGGTTTCCAAGAACTAGGTGGGGACGTGACTATATATTTTGATTGTGGATACAATTAATAAAATGTGCATTCTCATGTCTTATAAAAATACCATTAGGGGACAAGATGCATCAATCATGTTCTTTGAAAGTGTCTAGGTGCACTTTGCAATATTGAAGTGTGCCATCTTAATATGGACACTCGATGAAAGATATCTATAACTTTCTGATTATAAATAGATGGGTAGAAAAAAGTAGTGAACATGACATTGGTTTAGCTTCCAAGGGGTTACAACCATAAACATCCAAGGACTTGGGATAAAAAAATGATTTATATTAAACACTCTTATAACATATCAATCCACACTTCCACTAATAAGTCCCATTTCAAAACTTGCTTTGCATATTTTTCACCTTCACTCTTAGATGTTGTATATGGACATCATGGAAGAGAGAGGGGAGACACCACAGTGAAAAAAATTGAAGGTTGAAATTTGACAAGATAAGGGATATCCATTTGCAAGTACAAGAAAATTTGAAAAAGGCAGGGGGAAAGTACAAGGCTCATAATGACTGGCATAAAATTAGGAAGACATTCAAGGTAGAGGACCATTTGTGGTTGCATTTGAAAAAATAAGGCTATAGTGTTTTGGTAAGAAGATCAAGGATTTGTAGTATGATCCTTTCAAACAACTGGAGTAGGTAGATGATAAAGCCTACATATAAATAATCTACCACCATATATGCACATTTATTCAGTAGTAAATGTTAGAATTTTGAAATTCTATGAGCCTTCCATGTTAGAGTAGGAAATGATACGAAAGTATTACTTACAATATAACACTTAATAGAAGCTTAGGTAGAGTTAGTAAAGGATACAATTTTGTAGAAAAAGCTAATCTCAATTAGACAAGGGAAGCAACAACTCTTATAGGTTGGGTTAAAAGGAAAACTTATAAGCAAGGCTAAATCGTACTCAAGATAGAAGGCAGAGAAAAAAAACTCCTCATCTCCTCTAGTAAAAGCTTTTAGGGACCAAAAGCCTCCCAAAAGAGGGAGGTATGATCCAAAATGTGTTTAATATAAGTTTCCATCTATTTTGGTACTTTGTAAGTGGATAAAATGGAGACATGGACCATCAGGGGTAGCTCCTATTTTGGTGATTCAAGGTCCTAAAATTTGTGTAGTCATTTGGGGTATTAAGTTATCATTTTTGGGGTTAAAACTTCGAATAACTTTTCGGGTCATTTGACACTATTATACACATCGAGAGCATTTTAACACATGAATATCACCTCAATCAAAGTCCATATGAGGAAGTTATGGCTTCTGCAAGTTGACCCATGTTTTTGACCATCATGATACCAAGTGCCATATTATGTTGTCTCCCATTACTCACACATGTGGAGCTAGTCATGTTTGGACTTTTTAGAAGATTTTAGAGAATACAAAAAACTAACCCTAATCAAGAGTTGAGGCATGAGAAACCTCTAACCCTAACCCTAGATGACTATTAGGACATGTTAAATACTAGGACACCAGGAGAGGAAAGTGTTTTGTTCCTATTGTAGTGATTTATTGTTCCATAGTTGAGCAGAGCAAAGGAGTAGGATATTGTGAGCAAACAAGAGGAAGTAGAAGACCTTGTAACGACCATTTAGGCTATAATATCTATTGCAACTTCATTGTGACTTTTTTGTATAAATGTATTTTATATCTCAAAATAAAAGAACACGACATACTCCTCACCTTTTGGTTGAGTTATCCCATATTGAATTTCCATGTGTACAAGTCTTCTCACTGATTGTGTGGATGGTGTAGTATTCATTATTTTAACTTATTTTATTGCATTCTTAGTTAAATTCAGTAATATGAATATTACACTTGTAATATTAAATTATAAAATAAGTAAACACTACATACTAGACATTTTACAGAAACCTGTAATATTTTTTGGGACACAATTTTCCAATGGAATAACCAAATCATATTTTCCATAGTTTACATATCAAACCTGCCACATGTTAGTGTCCTTGTTCATAAGGAAAACATGAATATGTGTATTTTCTAAGTAAATCCCATGACTTGGTAAAGTCCTAGCCACATGATTTGAAATATAGGGTTAACTTGGGCTATATTCTCCTTATAAAATTGTCTTTGGGCTTCACTCCACTTCTTCAGGTCTAATGACATTTTTGATGAACAAATTTTGTTAAATCACATAATTCAATGATATTTTTCTCCACATATTTGAATTTGAATTCCCTAATAGACACATCACATCAATTTACTATGGCTTTGCTATTATTTCGTTTTTTTCTTTTAAACTCATTCATAACCATATTTTCTAAACACAAGAAAGACAAATTCCATGTAATGGTTGGATTGCACTTCTTGCACGTAAATAATGCGAACAAGGCATTAAAATATTTCTTACACCAAGTTTTGGATACAATATCCCTAGTGGAGTTCCCGAAAAAAGAGGAGGCATGTGTGTGTGTGTGTGTGTGTATACGCGCGCGCAAGCGTTCTAACAAATTATACAAGAGACTACAAATGCAAAGCTTTGATTGAACAATTGATCACATGAGGTCTTGATGTTTATCATTAATCGTCTTAGCTAGAGGCATGTCAAGTACACACACACAATAAGTAGATTAGGGGAGGTGATTAATGATTTTGTGCACACATTTACTAATGGGCATGTATATTTGCTTGCAAAGGTGGTTCCTACCATCTTGATTTGAGATGTTGTCATGATGGTAGATTCCAGAAACCTACAAATCTAGTTTTACTAGTGCTACCAACATTTTGTGTGTTGGATTCCTATTATTGATGAGATATCAAACAATTTAATATAATTAAATTGCTTGAGGAGTTCACTAATTAGACAATATTATACCATGTGATTTCACATTAAGGGGTTTAAATTTAAAAAAAAACAATATAATGCCTAGTATATGGGAGTCCAAGGGTATTTATATATTGAAAATATTGAACAAAACATAATTATGTATATAAGTTGTTTCGACTTTAAATTATGTTAAATTAAAGTAGGTAGAGTCCATTATTTTGCACATAAACTCACTTTCCTAGTCTATCAAGAGGCTGACGAAATGGAAAACTCTGTTGCACTGCTACTAGGGTTCTCCGCCGCTAGGGTTTACAGTTGCAGTAGCCGCGCCACCTGCTCCTGTCATCCATGGAACCGAATGACCCTGTGTCGGACGATCGACGAGATGACCTTGTGGATGGATTTTGCAGGATTGTATCCTCCCATCCCCCTGTTAAACCTCCACTAGGCGACTCACGCTTCATCAAAAGAGCTTAAGTTCAAAACGTAATTCTCTCCTCGCTGACGTCCAAATACAAAGTAATCGCTCTCCATGAAAGAGGTTTGGTAGGTCATTTTACTGGACTCTGGACTTCCCCACGCTCAATTGAAATTTGGCTGAATAAAAAATAGAGACCTCTGATACAGGGAGAAGTTCAGCAAAAAATTTGCGGAAGAGGTTTCTTCGTCTTTCCTTTTGAAAAAAAGAAGACAGAGATTTAATCTTCAAAAATGGCCCGTACTTTATGGGACCTAGAGGTATGTATCTCAACAAGTGGGACTTATCATTTGATCTGGAAAAGGACATCCCCTCCTTAGTCCTGATCTGGATCAATATGTCGCACCTCCCGCTTCATTGTTGGAATGACAAATACCTCAAAGCTATCGGGAATATGCTAGGGAAATACATACATAAATTTGAGCCAAAACCCCCAATTTTCTCTTGTGCAAGAATTTATGTGGAAGTAGATATGGAAAAAGGCCTTCCGGAAGCAATTAATCTTAATATGGAAGGATGGAGCCATCTTCAAATTGTTGACTACGAGAAAATACCCTTCAAGTGCAAGGTCTGTCACGAATATGGTCACTTTGCAAAATCTTGTCAAAATAAATTTCAGCTAGAAGAAGGAGATATCCTAAGAGAAGAATGGAACGAGGTAAGTCAGAGAAAAGGAAACAAAGCAAGCACTAACCATGCCAACTCTCCTACAAAAAAGAAGAAATCTCTAGAAAACAAATTTCAAGCGTTGGCTATAGAGGTCCCAGAAGAAGTAGAAGTAACAATAATGGAAAAGGAAGACAATCAACAGGAAAACAAGGAAAACAAACCAATTTCGGAAGAAATAGGGAAAGCATCAAGTTATGAACCAACTCTCCCATTGCAACCCTATATTAAAGTTCAACAACAAGAAAATCTCAAAAACGTCAGAGTTGGACAAGCTGATGTATAATTTAGTGCAGGATGGTTGTGGATGAGATTTGTACTATAAACCTGGTAACATCATTCGCGAATGGAAGCAGGGGAATTTAGAACACCTGGTCAAGTCCTACATGACAGATAAACAAGCAGGAGATCAAATGGAAGGGAAAAAGGATAGAGCAGTGCCACCAATAGTCAGGAAATAATGAATCTAGTCTCTTGGAATTCCAAAGGCCTTGGAGGAAATCAAAAGGTAGAATCCATTAAAAGATTCAAATCCTCTGAAAAACTCTCCATACTCACAATCTAGGAGACAAAAATGCAGGAGGAAGACAGTCTGGCCATTTTCAAGAAGTTCTGGAAGAACGATGAAGGGAAAGCAGTAAGTGCTCAAGGAGTATTAGGAGGTATTCTAACCTGGTGGGATAAAAATATCTTTAAATTTAAATCAGCAATAGAAAATCGTCATTGGTTGTTTTTGGAACTTGAATGTTTCGACACTCATGAGATATTATGGATAGGAAATGTTTATGGACCTACAATTAATGGAGCTAAGGAATACTTCTAGACCGAAGTGGAACAACAAAGACATGACAAGATGCACCACCCATGCATCCTAGCGGGGGAATTTAATGTCACCATCTCCTCTTAAAAGAATAAAGGAAGCTCTAGAGTTAGAGATCCATTCGGGGAAATACTGGAAGACATAATGTTAATATGGAGAATAGCTAACATCAAACCTAATGGAGGCAAATATACTTGGAGCAACAAGCGCATTGGACCAGGGTACATTTCCGCGAGGTTGGACATAATTCTTAGTATCTCAATTTGAATCTCAGAACCAGGGTTTTCAATGTCGTCTCCCATGTCTAGCAGAAGTTTTTTCAGGGTTCCCCTGGTTTCATCTAGGAGAAAAAGTTATCAAATGTGAAAAGAGAGCTTAAGGTCTGGATGTCCCGGCGTCAGAATACTGGGTAGGAAAAACTTTCCTTAATCAATACCCTATAATAAATTCAGAAGAAAATGGAGCAAAATGAAGTAAGTAAAGAAATGTTGATGAAAGAAAAAGAAATCGACAAAAAAATCCTTTCCATCCAATGAAAGAAAGAAGCTGAACTTCGGCTAAAGTCCAGATGCTTATGGCTGAAAGATGGAGATCAGAACTCCAAGTTCTTTCACTATCAATGTGAAGAATGCAATAGGAAAACTATGATAAAAGGGATATCAAAAGAAAATGGAGAAAAAATAACTGACTCTGGGCAAATAAAAAGGAAAATAAAAGATCATTTTGAAGATCTCTACTCTAGTGAGGGCGTTGTCTCCCAGGAGGAATCACTCACTATCAGCAATGAAATTCCTCTGCTAATAAAGGATGACCTAGAATCCCTTACTCAGCTTATCACTTTTGAAGAGGTCTGTAGAGCAGTCTGGACCTTGCATCTAGACAAGGCTCCGAGACTAGATGGCTTCTCCATAAATTTTTATAGAAGTTGCTGCCACATAATAAAAACAGATCTAGTAAGAATGATAATCTGGACTCAATCTAAAGATAGGATTGGAGGAGCCACAAACTCCACCTTTCTTGTTCTTATTCCCAAAGAGAAGAACCCGACCACTATTAAAACATATAGGCCTATCTCCTTGTGCAACTCCTCTTACAAAATTCTTTCCAAAGTCATTGCCAATAGAATCAAGAAGGTTATACCACTTCTCATTTTAGAAAATCAAGGAGGCTTTATAGCAGGAAGGCAGATCTATGACAACATTTTGTTGGTATAGGAAACCATTCACTCAAGTCAGAGTCACAAATAAGCATGTATGGAAATTAAACTTGATCTCACAAATGCTTTTGATAGAATAAGGCACTCTCATATTTTTCAAGTCATGAAAAACTATGGCTTCCTTGCCAATTTTATAAGATGGGTTAAAGCTTGCATAAACAAGCCTTGGATCGATCCCCTTATAAATGGATGACCAACCTCATTTTTCCAAGCACTGAGAGGAATTCGACAAGGTCTCCCAATGTCCCCCTTTCTCTACATCCTTGTAGTTGACTCTCTTAGTAGAAGACTTAACGGATTGAAGAATGAAGGGAATCTCTCAGGAATAAGCTTTGTTAGAGGCGTACAACCTATCAACCATGCTTAATTTGCAGATGATACCATTATTTTGGGAAGTTCCTAGACTCAAATCGCCAGGTGCTTCAAAATCACTTTGGATCTCTTCCTGAAAGCGTCCATAAGTCAAATCAATGCCAATAAGTCATGGCTTTATGGTTGGAATAGCAATCCTCAGTATTCTTCAAAAAATAGCCAATATCTTGGGAATAAAGGTTAATATCCAATGGACTTCCTTCATTTACCTGGGGGTTCCCATAGTCAATGGGAAAAGTACTACCTCGGTCTAGAGTCCCTTGATACAGAAACTGAAAAAGAAAATTCAGGCCTGGAGTAACATTTGGCTAAATCTAGAAGGCAAGGTAGTTCTCATTGTTATGACTGGATATTGTTCTTAGTCTATGTGTATTGTTTTTCAAAGATTTATTTTCTATTACTTTTCATTTTTGAGTTGGCTTTGAAGTTTCATAGTGATAAATACTTTTCATTTGATCTTATGGTTATAATGGTTTTGATTTATTTCCTTTTTATTTGTTTTAAACTCTTCCTTTGGCTTATTAGGGGCTATGCGTCTTTGAAAGTATGAAAAAAGCTTATATTAAAATCTAGTCTAAGCTTTAGCTTTATGAATTAACCCTTTTTTTTAGTCTTTTTTCAAAAAATATTCAAAACAGGATTCTTGTAGCGCAAAGTTCACACTCAACACAACAACGCGCTACAAGAATCTCGAATCATTGAAAATTATGGCAGATAATCGTGGTTGTTTGCAATAAAAAATAGTGGAATCCTTTAGATACCTGTGAGGACATAATGATGCATGTTAAGAACCCAGTGATGATCATGACAAGTGTATGAGAATGTGCAAAGATTATTGAGAGGATCGTGGTCTTACCTGTCACGATTTCATTTGGTAAAAATCATTGAAGGTCATGGTCTTAACTATTACAATTTTGTTTTGGGTATGATTTTATTGTTGCAGAAAAAGAGCAGAAATTTGGACCATTTTTTCTTTTGGTTAGGTTTCCCTAATGAGCAAAAATACCAAGCTAATAAGAGCCTGATGAACAAGCAGTTTAGTTTTGTTAAAAAGTTCAAGAAAGAGTTAATTGATGAGTTGGTGCAGGATAATGTGCAAGAGAACTGTTCAAGTTAGAGATTTGAAAATGTAAGTGAAGCACTTGATGGTAACTCAGAGCAGGTTTTGAAGAATGATGAAAAGGAGCAGAGAGCTTTTTCATATCATGAGGAGAAGTTGGATTTAGCAAAGCAAAGGCAGAGTTTTATATCAGTACAGGAAAGCACAACAAGGTTTCCTGTTGTAGCTGAAATGAGGAATGATACTTTACAAGTATCAAAGGTAAAGTTTCAAAAGAAAGCTCCTGTATAAGTGAAAGAAGTAAATTGGAGGCCGAAAATCAGAGTTAAGAACAAACTTTAGACTTAATATGAAAGAGAGGTGTAATTATGCTCTGTTTTTCCTGTTTTTGTCATTATCATTGGGAGTATATTACGAGGTTATGGAAATGAATTATGGAAAACCAAAAGAGGCTTTTGTCCATAACAGAATCATTCACAAAAACCTCTCTCAGGGTTTCAAAATCTATCATCCTTTGAAAGATTCGAATTGATTTGTGTGGCCTATTTTTCAGTGTTAATTTTTTTTTAAAAATAATTTACGGTTTTAGTCACAAATTTCCAGCACGGATTCTGATGAATTTAAGTGGATTTTTTTTAAAAAGAGAGGTTTTTGTTCTTCATATACTCATTTAAAAAAACCTCTCTCATTTTTTGCACAGGTGTCCCGGATTGATAGATATGGAGGTGTTTGTGAGACCCATTTTTCAAAAAATTCGTCAAATTTCCCAGAGTCCAATTTGCTATTTTTGGGTTAATTGTTTTTAAAGAATTTGAGTTAGCATGTAACTATTTTATGTAACTATTTCAAATTTAGACCTAGAAGGTATTTATGGAACTACTTTACCTTTGTGATGATAAAAGTAAGACAAACATACAGTTTAAGGGTTAAAAGCATTTTGCGCAAGGGGAGTCTTTAGAGCTACTATGTATAAAGCTAAGACTCAAAACTCTTATGTAATCTTGGAAGACTGATTATGATGTATACAAACTTATAAGCCATTATTATCTTATTTTTTGGTTTCATTTCTAATCTGTTTGGTCACTCAATGTACAACTTCATTTCCTGTTTGATGTTTTTATTCATGAAATGCTTGTAGGTTGTGGGTGAAATTCAGTCCCATGCTTATTCTGTTCTTGGTTTATATTTCATATATTATTCATCTTAGTCCTTTATTTTTGCATGATTTAGTGTTTGTTTTATCTTGATAAGTATTTACCCTCTTGTTGATGAATTTTTACACCAAAACCAATTAAACCTAATTTCATTTTACTTTTATTTTTTGAGATTGTTCTAGCTTGTTCCTTTGGTAGTATAGGAACAATTTCTAGCACAAACACTCATTAAATCCATTCTTTCATCCTATCCCATATTCTCTTGCACGATTTTCCTGGTGCCCAAATCTGTAATCAAGATTTTCAGCATTGAGATAAGGAAGTTTTTATGGCAAGGAGGGAAGACACAGGGAAGAAAATTCAATTTTGTAAACTGGGACATAGTCATGGAGGGAAAATGTAATGGAGGGTTATGAATTAGGGATCCTGCTAAAATGAATAGTGCTTCGGGAGAAAAAATGGTGTGGAGGATGGTCGTCGGAGAGAAAGAATGGTGCAAGGAGGTAATAAGGAAAATATATATATATAAAAAGACATAAACGCTTAGATCACCCCTGGGTCAGTAAAGGGACCTCCATCTAGAGTCTATGCAAAAACTTTGTTGGCCTAATTAAAGAAAATATGTATTGGATTCTTGGGAATGGAAGCAAAATTCTTATTTGGTCAGAACCCATCCTGGGACAACCTCCCTTGGAGACTAATGCTAACCTCCTCAATATTCAAAGGTGGATGCAAGAGCATGGTTACAATAAACTTAAAGATATAGCTATATGGGGTTCAAGAGGCGATTGGAATGTCTAGAAAAATCTTATTCCCCCACCCCACCTTCACAAGGATTGTGATTTATTCGCCTCTCTTCTCCACTGCATCACCCCTCTTAATTCTAGAGCCATAGATATAAGATGATGGGGAAAATCAGGGCAATACACTGTTCACGATGGCTACCAGGTCATGGAACATCGTGGAGATAGAAATCAGCAAAATTTTTGGGGAAAGGTATGGAGCTATGATTGCATCTCAAAGATCAACATATTCTTTTGTCTCCTGGAAAAAAATAATCTCCTAACTTCAAAAAACTTAAGAAAGCGGGGGATATGTGGGCCATCAAGATGTAATCTATGTCTTGAACAGGAGGAAACCTCCTCTTATCTGTTTCTTAAATGTCCTTTCACAAATCAAGTTTGGAAGCTCCTCCTAGGTCTTATTAGAAGGAATTTCTCTCTTCCAAGAAACCTCTCCGTTATGCACACTAATTGGAAAAGCTGCTATCTGGGGAGAATAGGGAAGAAGAAGACTATCTTCACACATGGGAAATCAAGAAAAATACAGAAGAATTCTCTCTATGGTGGTTGAGGCAAAACTCAGCTACTCTCTTTTTCGATGGCGCCTTGAAAGGCAATATAGAGGAGGCAGGTGCGGGTGGGATCATCTTTGATCCCAGAGGAAATAGAGTGTCGTCTTATTCTTGGGGTCTTGGTCAAGAAACCAATAATGAAGAATAATGGCTCACACTTTGCTTTGGTTTGGAGCAGGTTAAGCAACTTAAGATCACCAAAATAATTGTCATGGGAGACTCCAAGCAAGTTATCCACAAGATGATCAATTGTTACAATAAGGGAGCAGTCAAAATTCGACGAATTCATGAGCGAATTTGGAAAGCCTCTGCAAATATCCAAACCACCTTTTACCACATTCTCATAGGTAACAACATCGAAGTAGATAAGATGGAAAATAAAGGTGCCAAGCTAAAAATGGGATTTTCTGAGGTTAATGACATAATTAAAAACATAAGCTATGTCCCCTAGGAACACTAACAAGGAGGAAGAGGTTCTAGGATGGCCTAAGGTTGGTTCTAGGCCATACCACAATTATATATATATTTGATCGGGGGAAAACTCCCATTATTCGACGACCCAATAGCTGGTAGGCTACATGGCCTCCGACGTCCAGTTGTCACCCAAAGGCAACCCATGTGATGGTCTTTAATGAAACCCTAGGCCCGCATAGAGGGATTAGAGTTCCCACACGAGCCATGGAAAACTACCTCAAGAAGCCACCTCCAGCCTCATTTGGTCATTCTCTTGGTGCAGCGTTTGATTTCGATGGCGCAGTGAAAGGTTTTCTTGGAGCAGCGAACGTCTTTCCTAGAGCAGAGACTATCTGTGTAGCAACTAGTTTCTGTGGTGCAGTAAAAGGTTTCCCTGTTGTTGTGATAGATTATTGTGGTGCAATGAATGGTGTTTGTGGAACAGTGAATGAATTTCCTGGCATAATGAATGATTATCGTGGTGCAGTGAATGACTATTGTGGTGCACATAACGAACTTCCTGGTGCAGCGAATGCACTTGGTGTCTGTGGAGCAGAAAAAGGATTTCTTGGTGTAGCGAATATGCCTCCCAGTGAAAATAAGTTTGGCAAAGTGAATGTATCTCTGGTAGAGTCTCCACTCTCGTTCTCCTTGGGATCCCTCATCCTAGAAGATAAGGACTGGTTTCCCTGCTCTCAAGCGGTTTTCCTAGATCTTGTGGAGCATTTAGATTTTCCTCTATCTCGGGAAACTATGGAAGAAAGGGAAGTTGCGTTGAATTATCTTCAAGAATCCTTGGAAGATATCGAACAACACATTCGATGGCTCTACGACATCATGAAACGAGGGGTTACATCTCAGATTGATAAACGAGCATAAGGCCTTCCATTATTTTGAGTTTCACTTCCTAAGATAGAGAAAAAAGTATCATAGTGAAGGGCCTTGTCTAATAATCATGTAAGACTAATATCAACACCGGTTGTAGCACTAGGTGCACTGGTGAAAATAGTAGTCATTGCACCATTAGGATCATCAATTGCTTCTGAATTCACTTGTTTTGCTGCATTTGCCTTCAGAAATTGATTTGTTGATGGATACTATAAATTAATCCCACAGTACCATGGGAACATATAGTAAAATACAAAGTCTTTGTTCATGTATTGCACCACATCCATAGCTTTTGTTGCTTCATGGAAAGCTACAAGAATATACAACATAAGTTCTCGTCGGCTCCGTGTTTTGGTACTAGGGATCCTATACTGACATTGCACTTGCATAATGTTGAAGAAGATATAAGATAATTGCAATATTAAGTGTGGAAATGTATGTATCATGTTTACTCATGAAAGCAACACCATCAGAATTATAGTTGCAAATTCTCACCTACCCCATGTGTCTTTTTCCAATTTTCCTGCCTATGTACTTCCCTTTTAATATCATGTTTCTTGGCAAAAGTCGCATAATGCATTTGATTAGATGTATCTTTTTTCATTTTCAACATTTCCTCTGACTCGTCAGCCGCTTCTTGGATTTTATAATTTTTTTGTAAACTCTACTTTCTCAGTAGAATCCTTTAAGCTTTCATCAATACATGATCTGGTTTTCCCATTATCAATCTCTGGCATAAAGTCCTCTTTCTTTGTACCTTTAAAACATAGCAAAAATTAAAACTTCAAAGCAATAATAAATTAAAGAAAGAGCACACATCCTGAAGTTTGGAAAAACTAAATAGTCTCATCTTTTTACAACAACACACACAATACAAAAATTTCTATAATCTAATCTGATATTTTCTTACTGCAGTTCACATGGCTCTAACTATTTTACATGCCTAGGCTCCTATCCTCACTAGTCATGTGCACTTGATCTACTAAAATGACTTCCTGAGTTTTATTTCAGTATATAGATGTGCACAATGCTGATGTGGCACTGGTGATGTGTCAATGCTGACATCGTGAATGTACACATGAATCCTACAATCAGAGAAGAATGGAGCTCGCAAATCAGATTTGATCAAGAAGGTTTTAATTAATTATTTAATTAGAAATCGTTAATATCAAATTGGAAATGGCATGATAGTGAAAGGGCACATTTCTAGAGTGAAGAAATACGTCTGCGGGATGCGTGAAGGTATTTATTGACAAAATAATTGAAGGAAAGAACTTGTATCTGTAATTGCAAATGACAGAGTCCAAAAATTTCATAACAGACTGATAAAAATCAAACAAGGGTGGAAGGGTGGTGCTAGGGCAGGCTACATTCCTGCAAGGAGGTCGTATCCTCCTACCAGTAGTGGATGGAGAATCAGGGTATTGGTGTATCCTTGTCTGTAGGTGCAGACAAAAACCAGGGTGTGGGTGCATCCTTCAGTAGTGGTTGAGAAACTTGGGGATTGTGGTCTCTAGAAAGTGGGTTCTTGCAAATAAGTATTGTATATTGTAAAAACAAAGTTTTGCAGATAATAGAAACAAATTGGTGGTTTACCTTATTGGGTTCCATGATAAATCATTATGTCCAAATTTTGTTTTTACATTTGCTAAAATAAAAGAAATTGTGTGTAAATTTCAGTCACTGATTCACACCCCCCCCCTCTTAGTGACTAGACCTGATCCAACAATAATTTTATTTTTACAAGGAATTGAAATGTACATTTTACTGAATCTATCCACAACCACATATAAGTAATAATGACCTTTCCTAGACATAGGTAACCCTCCCATAAAATCCATAGACACACTTTCCCATGGAGGATAAGGTATAAGGAGTGGAGTGTACAAGCCCAATTTTCTATTGCTTGGATTAGTTGTAGCACAAAGAGCACATCCCTTTACATATTTTGACACAGTTTCATTCATCTGAGGCCAATAACAATACCTTTGAACCTGAGCTATTTTCTTTACTACCCCAAAGTGACCATATATAAGAGAATTATGAGCTTTTCTTATTACATGAACTCTTTCACTCTGTGGAATACAAAATTTTCCAAGATGATACAATAATTTATCATGAACATGATAATTTAGTTCCTTGGTTTGAGTGTCATGCATTAAATATTCATATAAATCTTTAAAATTGTAATCCTTAGCATATTTTTCAATATACTTGTCATGAGCCAAAGGACTTTGTTGTAAAATGATAGATGCATTGATTATTGGAGGTCTTGATAGCATATCTACAACTTTGTTCTGAGTTCAGGGTGAAATCATGAACCTGGGTGTCTATTTTGTGAGAATTAACTTTCGAAATCCGTATTTAAAACACTTTCGGCTGAACTATTTAAAATTTTCGGCCGAACTATTTAACTTTTTTGTCCAAACAATTTAAAAAACTTTCGGCCGAACTATTCTTTTGGCCGAATGTTAAAACTAATGGTGAACCTTGTGATGCGAGGTTTGTAAGGACTGCTAGCAAAATATTGTCCGGCAGATTTGTTTTCATCTGAACATTTTTTCGTCTGAACAACTTTTTCATCCGAACAAACTTTCGACCGAAAAAAGGTATATATATTTTTAACGATGCAACTATTTCCAGTTTTGTTGTTTCTGATTTTCCCCTGCGTCTCGCCTTGACTTTGCGTCGCCTCGGCTCTGCCTCGCGTCGGCTCTGCAACGCCTCCTGCTGTACCTCGCCTCCCGCTCTACGACACCTCGCCTCGGCTCTACCTCACCTCGTCTCTGCGATGCCTCGCCTCATCTCTACGACGCCTACGTCTTGGCTCTTCCTTTGCCTCGCCTCGCCTCACTTGTTAGGACTCGGATCTACTTCTGCCTCACCTCGCCTGTGTGGTGCTTCACGGTGGTGGTGCTCCGTTTGTGTGATGCTTCACGGTGGTGGTGCTTCGCCTGTGTGGTGCTTCTCCTGTGTGGTTCTTGGTGGTGCTTCGCGGCTTCGTGGTGGTGGGTGTGCTTCGCAGTTTGTTGGCGTCCGTCTGTGGTGCTTTGCAGTTTCTTGGTAAGCAGCTTATTCAAGTTTTGTTTAATTTTGTTTAAGCCTATTCTGTCTACTAAACATAAGCCACACATTTCACGTAGGCAACATTACAACTTGATAGTGCAAAACATAGTGTTTAACATTCATATATATATATATAATTCAAACTTCAAACTTCACTAGCCTTTGGAAGCATTCACTGAATTGTGAACTGTTACGTGCTTTTAGGTGGCCCTAAAATGTAGAGTAAATTGTTTGTCACGTACAATAAAAATCCACTTGGACGGATCCAAATAGAGCCAAATGGGAATCAATTTTGTTTTTTCATTTGCATTAAATTTTTTGTTAAAAGTAGAAATTAATTTTGTTTTCATTGCTATTAAATTTAGTAAAGAATTCAAAAAATTAGATAGATAAAATATGAATATAACTTATAATAAGTCTAAAAATTGGAATAGAAAAGATTTAAGACATCTATCTTAGCTAAAATTAGTAGATAGCATCTACCAACAACTTTCAATATGATTTTGTTTTAAACATTTACCAATAGTTAATACTTTTTGCAAATTTATCTTAGGCAAACACACAGAACTACAAATTGGGTTTTGGACAGTTCCAGTGCAAACACACAGAACTACACTGAGCTACAACTCAGCAACAATAACAGCATAATATTCCTCTGTCTGTTAAATCCCTTACTAATTCGCAAGACTTAAACCTCTTTATATGCATTCTTTAATTTAAAAGATCCTAGGTCGAGCCGGTTTTGGAAAATATCCAGTTAAATATTTCAACAATTTTTTTTTTTAAATATATGGTATGTTAGTGCTAATTATTTTATTGAACTATGAAAAGTTATGACATGCAGTTATTCAACTATAATCCCTAATTAACCCCTCTTGTTGCTCCCTAATTAAAATTCTAGAAAGGATTTTTCACATGGGTCCAATTTCACAAGTACCTTCAGTTTGCTGTTTCATTACAGCCATACAAAAAAACAAAGCATTCTTTGTTCTGTTTGAAGTAAAACTTCCCTTTCGAGCAAAACCTGTAATCTGCCCTGAGAGCACAAAACTGTAAACTAGAGTCTATAGATTGTCATCTATGCGCAAAAGTATACTAGTGTTGATTTCATCTATTATTTATCTTTGTGGCTATTTAAACCTTTGTAGATTCCAAGCCAAACCTTAAGAATTTCATTAGAACCTATACATAGAAAGAGCTTGAATCTGTTTACCCCCTAGGTTGTTAAAAATTCCCACTATATGTTCCTTTACATTTAGTGTGCTTTAGTTTACAAATGAGACACTTTTCCATGAAGTTTATTCAAGGTAGATTATTTGGTTTGTCAAGGATAATTTCCTACCATGACAACTATGAATAATGATATCATGATATTGTGCATATGCTTGGTTCAATATTCTAAGATCTTATCTTTTTCTATTGTTCAATTGTATGTTCTCTCAATTTATGTTGGTTGTTCATGTTACATAGTAGGTTGTTCCAACAAAGGTGTGCCCTGGAGCACCAACCCATGGGCATAAAACCCTAGATGGTGGAGACTTCATCACACGAAAGGGGCAGTCAGCAAAGCCACTAAGCCAAGTACTTTTGAGAGTAAAACGAAAGGTGTTGTCCATGTTTAGTTCAAGGGGTAAAAATCTCTCAAACATTATATCCATATAATAAATCCCCCCTTGGTCTATACAATAAATTTTTTTGACCCCTTGCTCTTATTAATTTGTCACAGTGGTCTAGGAACTGAAAACACAGTCTCACAAAGAACACAAACAAATATGCATAAAATTGGCAAAATGGTGCTGCAATGGAAGTAGCAGCTCTGTATAATCAAATGAATAATGAATAATACAATACAATGATCATGCAAGATGCATGAATTCCAAGACAATTCTAATTCCCAAGGAGTTCATTTGAATTGAATGAATGGGTGTAGCTTAACTGACTGTAAGCCACAGTAAACACTCTAGTTAACCAACTGATCAAGTGCCGATTGACTCAACTGAGTCCTAACTGAAGTCAAAGTGCAATGGATGACTAAGTCTAACTGAAAGTAGCTCAGACACATGTCACTGCATGCCAAACAACAAGTGGTAGTGCATCATTAACTCCAATGAACCCCGATGAGGTTAACTGAAGTTAAACTAGCCATTAGAGGCGGTTGGAGACACCTCTGTTGACTCCAGTTCATTAAATATTAATAAAATAATCAATATAATGAATGGAGGTTCCTTCACCACTTAGCTTAACTGATTGTAACGATCAATTAGCAATTAGGTGCATTTATGATACTCAGATCACTCCCGTAGTGCTCCAGTTGGCCTCCCCAATTGAAGGAGAAGTCTTAGTTGGCCTCCTTAATTGAAGGTAGGCATGGGTGTTCTCATGCTGATGTCATACAGTGCTCCTCTAATGCTAATTAATTCAATAAATCTTAGGATAGTGGTTTAACAAGGCCAACTTGACCAAATTAAGTGTGCATGGTGGGTAAATGTCCCCAACACCCCCCCTTAAGCTATACTCAGAGGAGTAGAAACATATAGTGCATGAAATACTAGGTCCCCGACAACAAAGGCCATAGGTCACCCTGTACAATAAAGTAACTGCTTAATATAACCAAGGAAATAAGAAAAACCTCATGGGAAAAATACCCCCCCTCAAACTAAGCAGTAAATCAAGAATTTTTTGGTTCTTCTATGCAGCAACATCTTGAGACTGTGCATGTGAACCTATGAATCCAAAATAAATGAATATTTCTGGAGGAATCTTCCTCTTTGGAAGAAGAAGAATGTGCTCAAATGAATTAGGAACATAGACAGCTGCAAGATGAAAATTAGACCCATGTAGAGCAACTGAAATCAACTGATAAGAGAGAAGAAGTGCTTGAGGATTCAAAACATGTGTGGAACACTCAAGAAAATGATATGTTGCATCCTTGAACAGAAAACCGTGAGTGGTAAAATCAGCCCCAACTCTTAGGAGCAAGTGTCCAAGCGGATGCAGAATTTCTTCCTCTTTACTAGTTCTGTGAGGAGATGAGCATGTGACCAAAGGTAGAGAAGCCCTGGGACTGTGGAGAGCGAATGCTTAAGCTCCATAATCTGATATAGCTTCATAAATAGCTAATGATTCATAAAATAAAATATCACCAACCTCATAAGAGGAAACTAACACCAAATCCCCAGCAGCAAATTTGAAGAAGAATTGCGGTACTTGATTTTTCACACCAAAATTGGTGAGAGTAGCTTCAAGCAGTACTAAAAGCTCTCGGATTTTAAAATTTGAACCAAATAATATTAGATCAGAAATTAAATCAAATCCAAATAGGTTCACAACAGATCCAAAACTGTGAAATGAAATGAAATCCCTAGCAGCAGTTTCGAAGGAGACTTGTGGTACTTGTTTCTTCACACCGTTGATGAGAACAACTACAAGCAGTACTGAAGGTTTATGAACCAAGAAATATCAGATCAGATCCAAATAATATCAGATCATATCCAATAAGTTTCATATCAGATCCAAAAGTATGGTCAACCGAGACGGTGGATGCACAGTTGTCTTTTTCTTCAAAATTTTGAATTTTGGTGCATGCAATCCTGTAGGAATTTGCTGGAAGATCTAGATCATGGGGAGTGAATTGATCACTCTTGTAATCTGATATTTTTTCCAATATATCCAAGGTATTACATATTTTCACACCAGCAGCAACAGTAGAGGGAGAGAAATCAAATTTCTCTTTACTTTCGGAAGCAATTACTGGCAAATTTTGCACAGAATTCAAAGAAAAATCACTAGTGAATGTTTGCATGGAAGTGCAGCAGTGTTTTTATTCAATATCAGAGATTTGAATGTCTTCTTCTTTTTCATCCATATGAGGAGATGATATATCAGAGATCTCACAAACTTCTGGAGCATCAGGAGAAGGAGTCACTGCAAGAAGACTTTCTTTAATTCGAATTGACTATGTAGAAGATTCTGCTTCTTCTTCATCTTGAACAACTTCATCAGAGAGAGTAGAGGCCGCGAATTTTTAGTAAAGAAATATTTTGGTGCTGGATGTGATCTCCAAAGTGCTATTATGATCCTCATTGTGCTTGCCAAAGTTTCTGTCCAATTTTGTCCAGAGATCCTTTGGGTATTTAGTAGAACCAATTAGGTAGCGCAAGATAGGAGAATGGGCCAGACATATTGCTCCAAAATCTCTATCACTGTCATTTAGCCAGTCATTCTCATTCTCATAAGACTCTTTTCCAAGTCCAATAGACACCTCATAGAGACCTCGTCGCTTCAGAGATGCAATCATCTTCAACTTCCATTCTAAATAGCTTGTGAATGGGGTGAGAAGAAGGACTGATGAGTCCATTCGAAGTTGTACCTGTTAAAACCTGCAAATCACAACAAAAGGGGCACCATAAGGTCGGAAAACCTACACATTTTAGGCTTTCATCACACCCAGCATAATTGATCAAGTAAGCTTGATCAACAATTCCTTTACTTGGGGTATTAAGTGGTAAGCCTTGGCTTCTGGTGCAGTGCTAAAATTTGAGCTTTTGCTCAATTTTTCATGCAAGATCTATCAAAAAACATGTTTTTGAGATATCTGAGCTTCGTCCCGCCGTGAGCTCTGATACCATATTAATTTTCCACAGTGGTCTAGGAACTTAAAACAAAGTCTCACAAAGAATACAGACAAATATGCATAAAATTGGCAAAATGGTGTTGCAATGGAAGTAGCAGCTCTGTATAATCAAATGAATAATGAATAATACAATACAATGATCATGCAAGATGCATGAATGCCAAGACAATTCGAATTCCCAAGTATTTCATTCGAATTGAATGAATGGGTGTAGCTTAACTGACTGTAAGCCACAGTAAACACTCTAGTTAACCAACTGATCAAGTGTCGATTGACTCAATTGAGTCCTAACTGAAGTCGGAGTGCAATGGATGACCGAGTCTAACTAAAAGTAGCTCAGACACATGTCACTATGTGCCAAACAACAAGTGGTAGCGCATCATTAACTCCAATAAACCCCGATGAGGTTAACTGAAGTCAAACTAGCCATCAGAGGTGGTTGGAGGTGCCCCTGTTGACTCCAATTCATTAAATATTAATAAAATAATCAATATAATGAATGGAGGCACCTTCACCACTCAGCTTAACTGATCGTAACCATCAGTTAGCAATTAGGTGCATTTATGACACTCACATCACTCCCGGAGTGCTCCAGTTGGCCTCCCCAAATGAAGGAGAAGGCTTAGTTAGCCTCCTTGACTGGAGGTAGGCATGGGTGTTCTCATGCTGATGTCATACAGTGCTCCTTTGATGCCAATTAAGTCAATAAAACTTAGGATAGTGGTTTAACAAGGCCAAATTGACCAAATTAAGTGTGCACGATGGGCAAATGTCTCCAACAACTCTAGCCTTATCCTTATAGGGACACTGAAGTAGCTCTAGTGCGTAACACACTCCATATGAATCAAAGTAAATCAACAAAAAGGCTCTAAATTCTTTCTTTTTTCCTCACCAGCATTTCCACAAGATTAATAACTTGATGTGGATTGATCGTATTATGTTTTATATGTAATAATTATATTCAATTGTTTTTTTCTTGTCCTCAAAAACTTCTTATGGGATAATCTACATTAGTTCATTGGTGCTTATTTTGATGTTTATAGGAGATATGTAGTAGAGATGGTTCGAGACAAGGTTGTCACTCATTCTTCGAGTCGAAGACGCATAGAGACATCTGAGACAAGGACCCTTAATACCACACCTACATCTACTTAAAGACCTTCAAATGTTTGCTCTCGAAGATGGTCTGAATCATGTAGAGATTCTAGCGTATTATATCGAGACACATTAGGTATGTGTTTGAAATTTATGCACATGCAAAATTTATGAGTATGCGTGAATATTTATATTTGTTTCAAGTCATGTTCATTGATTTTACTAAGTTTCATTAGCATTTTTCTTTGTAGAGACATGGCATAATAGATTGTCTTGTGAGAGTGGCCAAGCTTCTGTGTCTGGTCGATTGTTTGATTCATCATCTCGTGACTGTTTGCCCTCTTCTAGTCGTTATTTTAGAGAACGACCAATGGACCACCAACATTTTATTGGTAACATGTTACATATATATATAATCTATTTAAATAAATTACTAATTTGCATGTGTATATATATGCTTGTGTCTTTATGTACTAAATTATACATGATTACATGTGTAAATGTAGAGGATCATGGTTCTGCTGAGGGTTATGATGATGCATTCAGAGAGGCTCAGGGTGATGATGCATTCAGAGAAAATGAGGGTCATGCATTTCGAGAAAATGAGGGTGGAGAAGCTAAGGATGTTGCAAGGGACCAAGAGCAAGGTCATGCAAATGATTGGAGAAAGGGTCAAGGTCGGCAAAGGGATAGTATTGAACAAGCACATGGTTGTCAACCCATGACCATTTATCCTTCAGATACACCCGATGCTCTTCCTTGGGAAAATGAAGAGGTTTCTATCACCCTTGAACAATGTACAACCCACCATAAAAAATGAGGGATGATCTTGCTAGCTTGGAACTCCCAACAGAGAGTCGGCAAAGCTTGAAAATACTTTTGGAATCTTTAGGAAAGTTTATTGGTGCCCATAGAATTGTTGGGCCAACAACAGATTGTTTTATTCACTTGATGCGAATGTGGAAGGCTCGGGTGATGGGTCCTGACAAGTAGGTTGATGTAGAGAAGAGGGTATCAAAAGCATATCCCATTTCAATGTTTAATTTTAAGAAGGACCGAAGCAGAAGATGTTAAAGGTGCAATATTTCAAGCACCCCGAGATTGCACACCATTTATATGATAGATTCTTGGCTGCCTATGGTAGATTTCCATGGAATGATGAAGTGCCACATTATTTTGCGATATATTCTTATGCAGAGTTTTTTAAACATGAATCCAGATTACACATATGTGTCCAAATTTTACAGGGTTGGAAAAGGTAGGACGTATGAACGAGGAGCCTATCGCGATCCATTGTTTCCTAAGACTACACCTCGTTTGGTGCCTCAGCCACAAAGAGTTGTTACATTACGATCAAAGATGGAGGCGCCCTCTCAGATTGGTCTAGAGGTCAGAATCGTCATAGGAGACAACTTACCATCTGCTCTAATGATTGTTGATGTGGGCATGGATCCACATAAAGCACGTGCTCATTCTCGTGCACATTTTTCTTATAAAACAGATAATGAGGTAGATTCAATGAGCCTTGAATATTTCAAGGCATATGCAAAACATTGTCGAGATGGATTGTTTGATTTACTCCATCGCGAGGAAGGAGGGAGGGGGGAGGTATATGAGAACTTTTATGTTTTCCTCATAAGTGTTAAATCTTGTTTTGCTAGTTTATCTAAATATATAATGAACTCATTTGAATTGCATTTCACCCAAATGTTGGATGAACGTGATTTTATGGTCGGCTCTAGTGTTAACCTAGGGCCATTAAAAGAGGTACATTTGCATAAATATCTATAAACTTATATGTTCTTATTATTGACATGACACATTTTTTCAAGGTTGAAATTTTGTTTGTGTTCATAGGTTCCAATCCCGTCGCCTAGGACCATGGGTATTGAGCCCCTCTCATCATCAATTTTGGGAGACATTCCTAGTGTCTCTCAAGATTTGGAGGTATATCAAGCACCTTTCAAATGTTTTAGTAATGATTAAATGTTTTTTTAATGATTAAAAACAATTGACATTTTATTTAAATTTGAATTAAGTTACATTTAAATTACATGTTTTAAATGTTTAAGTAATGGTATTTTAATTGTAGGTGGGTAAACCTATTGTACAACCTTCCATGGCTGTGGATGTGGTGACCTCTTTGGGTGTTGGCCTCACTCGGGTATATTTATTCATTTTTATTATTTTAACTTCAAATTGTATTTTTATTTAAGTTTATTTACAGTATAAAATTTATATATTGAAGCTTAATTATATGTTGGATGTGTTATATAGGTCAATCGCCGGGAGAATGTGGAGAGTGATATCCATATAATGGATATCACATAGTTATATATGTTTTTATACATGTGAACTTGTTGATTTGACATATTCCATGTCAAAACTTTAAACTTAAACTTATCAGTTTAACTTATATATTTTGAACATATATATAATTTTGGACCGTTCATATATATATTGTTTTTGGAAGTTTTTGGTTTTAAATGATTTAATTTAATTAGTATATTAAGATGTGTTTGATGAGATATATACTAGATTTTTTATTTGTTTAATTAGCATGGGTTTGGTATCTTTAAGTGGCTTTGTTTTATTTGATCATTAAACACAAGGGAAAAATATATGTAATTGATAAAGTGCTCTAGCATGACTGCATTGGTTGCATTGGTTGTATGATTACACCTAGCACTTTGATGTTTCTATGCAAAGTGTTATCCCTCATCATGCAAGGGTGTTCACTTGTGAATTTTTTCACAATTTCAACAGTAGGGGATGCATTTGATAATTTGGAGTTTTGCTTGATATTGTGGTGCTAGCCTATATTTTAGTGGTTATGGTTAACAATTGGTAGTTGTAATGTGGAACAAGTGTACCTTATGGAGTTTAAGGAGGTTGTTACAACTTATTCTTTCATGTAACTTTATCTAACAACATAAATTGGCCAAGGAGGAACACTGCAATGGTTTAATTCTAGGCAAACTTTGGTAGAATAACCAATGATATACTTGTAGCATTTAGCATGTTATTTGTTGAATCTATCAAACCCTGTAGAATATTTGGGACAGAGATTTTAGGTAGCCTTTAGGTATATATTTTTGGTCATTGCAGTCTCAAAATACATGATATTAAGTTAGAAAATACTAGTGAATATTATGTTGTATCTTTAGGAATATAGTGAATGCATCTTTAATTAAATTTTCAGGTATAATGGATGCAATATTCTCATAAATGCATAGTCCAGAATAAATGAATATAAATGAAATTTACCGTATCTTGGTAAGTTGATATTAAGTTAGAAAATACTAGTGAAGATTCTGTTGTATCTTTATGAATATAGTGAATGCATCTTAAATTAAAATTTCAGGTATAATGGATGCAATATTCTCATAAATCCATAGTCTAGAATAAATGAATATAAAGGAAATTTACCATATCTTGGTAAGTTTTATAGTTGTTGATTAGTGGCAATAGGGAAATGTTGAATATCCTTGAACCTGCATTCATACTCCAATTTTGAGCTTGATTTGAAGTAATCACTAGCAAAATCAAAGCAATGAAGTTTCTTATTATTCTTGAGATAATTAATATCATGATTTATCCTAGTTGGTGGACTATTTTATGGTGTATATCCTACCAAGAAATATGAATTGTTTTAGCCGAAACAAATCAGCACTTACGTAGCAGATAACTCAATTCTTTAGCAACTTGAAGACCTAAAGTAGTTGGATGGTTTAGGGCAACATGTTTAGCTTTCAACCCATGAATCCTATAGAAGCCACACCATCATTTGGATGCCTAATGATATCCCTAGATAAAATTTAAACATATAATATCCCTAGGTCAACTTTATCCCTGGAGTCAAAACCCTAAGATCTATGGTTTCTTCATTTCTTTTGGACCATCTAATTTGTTCAAAATTAATTCAACATTGTTTTATAAAAGGTGTAGTATTACCTACATTAGAAGTCATTTTTTAAACCAATAATGGAGATGGAAACTTTTATTTTTCCCATCTCTTCTAAAATTCAACCTTTTGCATTCCAAGTTCAAGCTACTTTTTTTTATCTTGTTGAAAAATCTACTTTTGTGAAGTTTAGATCAACTTCAAGTTTTAATGAACACACAATTTTAATGTCCCATAAATGTAAGTTCTAAGTGTACATTTTTGTTTTGCATGACATTTTCAAAGACTTTAAGGAGCGTAGTGACATCATTGGGTGGGCAATTGTCATTACAACCTAGTTTTGGACCTTTGTAACAACATGATATATTAGACTCACGGATATTCATGCTCATGTTCAGGAAGGTGCCCAAAGTTAGTAATCTTAAAGTAAATGTTGGCCAAGAATACTAAGAGGCTATATTTAGTGTTGATCAAATGGTTAACTATCATAGACAGGAAAATGGTCTAATGTATTATGGTATTTTGGACAGGATGGATTTAAAATTGGAAAATCTAATATTTAATTGTGACTGTTTAGATACAATGGATGTATGGAAGATTATTTAAATAAAGTAAAAATTCAACAATTTTGTGTTTAAAAATTATCTAAATTTGTGTTTAAAATTCTCTAAATGTTTAGTTACATTGTCATATTTGGACTGAATTCTAAAGCTAACCTCTGCAATGATGTCCATTCCTTTTCTTTGTTTCTTCAGTAAATGGAAGGAACTTTTGCATGGCAACATTGGAGAAAGAGAAGTAAACCTTTTCCTGTAGAAAAGGGAAGGTACTTCTACCTAATCTATGGAAATATTAGGTGATGCTCACTAGATTTATGAATTAATGGTTTTGTTTATAATATCAATAAAATGTGGCTAGTAGAAAAAGAATAAATCCAAGTGAAGGCGTATGAGAAATTAATATACTAACCTGATCTTTCATTGTATTGAACCACATGCCTTTGTTGTGAACATTATGATAGATCTAGATCCATAAAAAATATCTAAAGGATATCCAATCCATTTCTTAGGGAACTTTGCATGATAATTATGCATTATGAGGAATTCTCTTGAGATAACATGATAATTCATTCACAACCCTTTCAATTATAATCCCTCTCAGCATACATGTAATTGCGATCTTCACTCTAAATTTTTGTTTTCGTTTTAGTTGAGGATCAATGTAATTAGTATCTTACATGATGATTAAATTAGTATCTTAAGATACTAATTAGTATCTTTAATTTAATTACATTTAAATGATTTAATTAGTATCTTAAATGATTTTGGTTTTAAATGAATTGATTTCACAATCCTCTTTTGTGCAAATTCAATCAAGATTTTTAATCATTAGTAATGATTTTTAATATTTAGTAATGTTAATATTGAATGTTTGTATGTTATGAATTTATACAATTGTACATATCAATTTCGTTATAAAATTAATATAGATCATTTTGATGTACATATGTTGAACAATCCAAGAACAATATATCATATAATTGACATCAATTTGATATATACATACGCTAAACAATCTAAGAACAATGAGCTATAAGCTCAATAATGCAAGAACACTATTTTATAAGTTTCCTCAATTTGATGGACATAAGCTCAACAATTTAAGAACTTTAATCAATTTGACATGTACAATAGTTCAACAATCTAATCTAATATCTATCATATTTAATTTTAAAAGAGGCACAGATCTCATAATTTGACAATTTCATAACGAATGTGCTTAAAAATTCATCAAAACAATATAGCTCAGAACTTATCAATAATCACTCTATTTGAGTGTCACAATTATAAAACCAATGAAGATGTCCTTCATGTAAAAAGTATGTATCATGTTCAACATGATTCTAATTAGAAACAACATCTTAAAGGAATCTCGTCTTCAATTATTCTTTCATGATCAACTTTTGACATCTTCCATCTTCTAGCTTTCAATTTTTTATTTGATTTAACTTCTATCAACTTTATGCGAGTTGCGCATACCAAATGACTATATTGGCAGCATATGACATCAGGTTGATAGTCTTTAAAGTGAATGTCCCTTTTTAGTTTGATATGTTTCTTGAAAAAAATAACCTTTTAATAGAATTGACCCTCTTTCATATATAAAACCTCTGTCATCATGGTCCTCCAATAATTTCATCTTTCTCTCTGTGCATCGCATCAAATAATATCTCACATTTTCATTGTTCTCTATAGGTGTAACTACAACAAATACATCTCCTACACATAATTAAGAACATTGAATTTGTCAAAAAAAACTTTAAAATAAAAATAGAAAAATTTAGTCTTTAGTATATATATACATAAAATTACCTTCTCTAACCAAATCGGAAATTCTATCACCATCAGTTGATATTGCAATTTCCTCTTATTCCAACTCTTCAAAGCTTGTGAGTGGCATTTTTCCTTCTAAATTAATTTCGTTGTGTTTCCAAGGTTTAACATAATTGTCATTGATGTTTTCACAAATCTCTACTGATTCTGTGTCCTCTATGAAAATAGGACAAAAGCATGTTAGCTTCCTACTATCAAATGAAAACACATTTTGGAAGGTTTTTGTTTTTATTGAGTGTAAATATCGAGTTCCATGAATAGTGATAGCATCATATGGGATTGATTTGTCTATATCTTGGATTCCAATATGCCAAAAAAAACATGTCCAACATAAACAATTTTACATGTACATGTGAATAAAATGTTAGTAGATGTACATATTAAAGTCATTCTAAGTTGAATAATTATGTTTTGAAAACAAAGTTCATACATGCGTACATATTTTGATTGTTGATTGTAATCATGGCTGAGATTTAAACGACACCATTGAACAACTTGATTAGCACACACAAAACGATCGGCAGATTGGTTCATTTGATACCTTCTAAGTGCTCGTTTTACACATGCCTAGACACCATCGTGCTCCCCTTTTCCATGATCAGTTTCAAAAAAATTCCAACGATGTTTCATATTTGTTTTTTTATGAAGGCGACATAGCCAAAAGAATGAATGTGAAGATTTAAATTTCCCTGCACATCCATCTGACCATATCCAATGTTCATTCACTACAACTCCATGTGTTTTCAATGAACCATAAATAATATTAAAACAATGTTGTACATAATGTGTATCATGTGTGCGGTCATCGCTGATATAGAAATGGTATTCCTTGATCAGATGTTGATTGTCATTCGTGCTTTCTATATCATCAACATTTTGTTGAGCATGTCTATATAGAACATGGAGAAATATAGAAACTTGGTCAGAATGATAATATTCACTCTGTATTTCTTTTTGTGCTTCAAATGTGTAATTCCCTGTGAAATCAACCACAAAAAAAATAGTCCCCTGTGGAAAAATATCACATGATTTTTTGAATTGCAAGTCTTGCCATCGTGCTCTATGTGAATGTTTTATGTATTTATAAATTTCTTTTTCAAACTTTTTCAAAAACTCCGTAACACTGATTTTATCTTCTTGTAAATCTATTCTTTTCGAAAGAGCGTTTGAAGAACTTATAGAATTGTGGGAATACGTGACATATTCATATCTCTTCCAATCAATTATGATATCTGACAATGACGGATCATTAATATCAATAGGATATTTATGGTGGAATAAAGCTAGAGTTCCACAATTATCACATTTCTTTCCACCGACACATCTTTTGTTGCAAAAATTCTCGTGACTATCTCTTTCACATAGAATTTCAGATATAAAAGCACAAATTGTGGAAGGAGGTGAATTCGACCAAAATGTTTTACCAAACCGAATAAATGTGTCATAATATAATTCAAACTCAACATGATAGCGACAACAACATGTGTCACGAATAGTGATAGGTCTAACACACCATGGCTTCTGTTGTACAAATGTAATGATTGACAAATTCAATTCACTGTGTTCGTCTTTGAATTTATTGAACAATTGTAATTGATTCATCTCCAATATATGTTTTGGATGGATTTCATACTGATTTCGAGATATTTTGCGTCGTATCACGTCTCTTGCATTTGGTGAAACACGAGAATTTGCCACCCAATATTCATGCATCATAACTTTAACACTTTCACTGACCCTATCTTTATAGGGCTGTCTACAAATAATTGCCCAACAAGAAAGCTCATCATTTGCATCTATTTGTAATCGAAATTTGTTATATTTGTACAATGTTTTCCGCGAAGATCCGATAACCTTTGCGATCTGTGTTGTCAAACATTTTTGTCTAGTACTAGATGAAATAATCATTGTTTGTATTATTCTACGTGCAGCACTAGTATCTTTCTTTCTGGATTTTCCAATCGTTTTTATTGCATTGGATATATTTTCGAACACATTTTGCTTCACCTTTGAATCTTTTGTCTTCTTTTGAATACCCAATAATGACCAAGCTTCCTTCTACTTCTTGGAGACTAACAAACACCTCAAAATTTGAGTTTGTGTTGCCACTGATTATTTTTCCAAAACTTGTTCATGCATATTTGCAGCACGATATCGTACAATATGGTCAAGTTTCATGTTTCCAAATTTTTCTTTCTCAACATTTTGTAACATGTCGTCATCAATGATGAAGCCACCTATATATATTTCAATTTCAATTTTAATTTAGAATATTTCAAATATACTTAACTTGAATCATAAAAATATGACTTGTAATTATAATTATAATTACATGGTTTAAAATATTTTAATAACAAATATATATATAATATTAGCTCTATTGGATTGAATATTTGCATCATTTTGTGATTCTTCAATGTCTTCAACATCTTCAACATTTGTATTTTCATTTGGAAATTATATTAAAAAATACATCATTTACAAAAACCCATTACTACATTTTAAACAAATTTACAATATTTGTACATACCTGGTTCAATTTCTTCTTGAGTTTGATTTTGAACATTCATATCATCAACATTTTTATCCAAGTCTCTAGGTACATCATCATTAGCGATGTCTTCAATATTTGTATTCTTGTGTTTCTTTTTTTCATGGTATCTGAGTTTTTGCTTTTCATTATATAAGGAATCATCTCGAGTGAGATCACATTTCCTCTTTCGTTTTTTTTTGTTGCCCATGATTATTCAATGTATACCTTCAACTTAGAATAAATTGCCTTCGAGAGAATCTTAATCATCAAAGAAAAAAAACCACCCTAGAAAATACAAAAAAAATTAAGAGTAATCCACCTCAAACAATATAACTACAAAAAGTAGTGATAATGGCTACAAGGAAGGTTATCAACCAAAATTGGCACTTCTAGGTCACGTGAATTACAAAAAAATTACAGTTTATTTAAATGTTATAAAAGTATAATTAACGAGTATAAAGCCGCGTTCACTAAATATAAATTATGAGTTAAAAGGCCAAAAGATGACTACTAAAAATTGATAATTAACCCGTTTAAGGCAAGGTTTATAAAAAGTAAATATGTCCATAAAATATTGTTCAAAATATTTTAAAAAAATGTACCATAGACTAAATTACTGAATAATTTTTAATAAAAATTGTACCATAAAATATTTTCCAGAAACATCTTCCGTAAAGAAAAAAAGACAACAAATTTTCAAAATAATGTTTGGTATCAAATAAAAATAGCCTTCACCTTAAAAGATAAGTTTTAAGAATACGTACCAGAAAAGAGAGCCTTCCTTCTTCTATAACTGTGTAAAATGTTGATCAAATATGTTGAGCCTTCATTCATATAAATAAAGAGTTGAGACGATGTTTCGGAAAAAACATAAAAACGTTTCTAGTTCATGTAACGAAACGGTGTTTGGAAAAAATGTTTCAAGTTTTTTTTCCGGCAGGCGGAAAAAATTGAATAGACATTTTCGGCCGAACTGTTTTCCGTCCGTTAAATCAAATGTTCGACCGAACATTTGATAACTTTCGGTCAAAACATTAATTGTTTTCAGCTGAAAGATTATTTCGGCCGAAAACCTGTAATATTTCAAAAATTGAATTCCATCACATATCTGACTCTTCTTCCCATTTCGGAGAGATCAGATCATATCAAATTCTTATAATTTCTCTTCACAAATAATACCATTAGTTGCATAATTCAATCTACTTTCTATATATGCGAATTTTGTTGAAATTGATGTGATCCACTAATTTTATTTATTATATTTCTTAGAAGGTGTGTGGATTGCTTCAAAATTTGATAGAATTCATTGAAATGAAAAATCAATAACTTCTTAAAGACACGATAAAAAAATTTGGAAAAATCATGGTGCCCAACATTGATGTGTTGTCCTCAAAGGGGTACTTTTATTTTTATTTTTTGAATTGGAAATTAGGGAGTATGTTGTGCCAAACTAAACATGTTAGGTTTATGGTAGTTTTTCAGATTGGTCCACTTCAAAAAATTCTAATAATTATTGCATGCAGTTGTTGGATACAAACTTATAGACAGCCTTTAGTACAATCTGTCTAGATCATCATAACATATTTTGTTTTTAATTAACAATAATTGAATATTGAATAAACCGGTGTCAAAAAAAATGACTATTTACCATAATTTCACTGATTAATAACATACTATGAAACACTTGCAAAAATGACATATCAAATGTCAATAAAAAAACTCCTAAAAAATAATTGATAGAAAGCTAACACAATTCTCTACAACTTTTGTTTTTACTACAAAATGAAATTCTAAATACAAATCTATTTTTTCTTTGCTCGAAGTTGACAAACTTGGAAAAACAACACAACTTTTCTCATAACACCCCCCAAAATAGACACCCAGATTCATGATTTCACCCTAACCCTTTTATACTTTATAATTATTCATATATATTGTAGAAAAACCATCCACTTAAAATGCTTGCTCTGCTGTAACTTGGTTTGTGAGTGAAAATATTGAAGTGGTTGATGATTAGTGCGTATAATGGTTTCTTTACCCATCAAATAATGGTTCCATCTTTTAACACTCTGTACCAATGTGTATAATTATTTATCATAGGTAGGATAGTTACTTGGCGCATATGAAAATGTATCATAATAATAATAGATCGGCCTTTGACCCTGGATAAGGACGAGTCCCATGGAAAAACGACTAGCATTGGTTTCGATCTCAAATGGTTGTTGCAAGTCTAGCAGTGCCAAAATTGGTGCGGTGCTAATTCTTTCCTTGAAAGTGTCAAAGGATTTTTGGTGCTTTCCTCCCCACTATAAATATTGCTTAACACTAGTCAATGAACATAATGGTGTTGCAATGGAGGAAAAGTCGACTATGAACTTTCTCCAATATTGGCCTTAGGCAATTTACAAGGACTTCGACCTTGGAAGGATCTACTCTTAGTTGGTCGCCACTAATAATATGGCCTAAGTGCACTAAAGATGTTTTAGCAAATTCACATTTTGATATCTTTACGATCAATTTTCCCTCCTTAATACATTAACCACCTTTCTCACATGAGAAACATGCTCTTCCAAAGTGCAACTAAAAACACGAATATCATCTAAGTAGAATATGACAAAATCATCAATGAAGGACGGGAAACATCATTCATCACCCTCATGAAAGTACTTGTGTCATTACAGAGTCCAAAATCCATAACAAAACACTCATACAATCCCTATTTTGTCTTAAAATAATTCTTCCATACATCATTTTCATAAATTTTAATATGATGGTAATTACTATGCAATTATGACTTAGAAAAATAAACATGTTTCAATTGATCAATTAAATCATCAATACATGGAAGTGGATACCTATTCTTTACTGTGATCTTGTTCAAAGCTTTATAATCGATGCACATTCTCCAAGATCCATCCTTCTTTGGCACCAAAATGATTGGTGAACCACACAATGAAGTGCTCGGTCTAATGATCCCCCTTCTAATCAGATCTTAAATTTTTTTCTTGATCTCTTCGTTCTGCATCACATACATCCGGTACATGCCATGTTTGGAAGTGGCACATCCCGCTGTAGTTGTATTTTATGTTGTATCTCTCTCTTGGGTGGTAATTTTGTTAGTTCTAGAAATACCTCATAATATTCAGAAATTGTTTCAACCATTTCAGATTTATGATTCAGATCACCTCTTTAAAAGGATTTGGATAATTACATCTCGGTGTTATGACAACAAGCTTTGTTACTTTATGACTTACTATAGCCTTTTTCATCTTCCATGGATATGTGGGGGATATTGCTACATATAAAGGTTTCTACAATGGAATTTCCTCTAGGGATTCTGATACTTATGTTATTTCATTTTTTAAGAAATTATTATCAAATAATTTTTATTTGAGGACTTGTCAGCTAGGATTTTACATTGTCATTTTTAATGGTTCTCATGATTCTTAATTATGTAAGTGTGTCTTGATGAAAATTGATCTTGCATGTCAAACGAATAGATATAAACAATATCCACACCAAGTTCATAATTCGACGGAGGATTTCACTCTTACAACTTTTTTTTATTGAAAAAGTTGTTTTTTATTTATTTATAAAATTCATGATAAAATATGTTTGTTAAATAAATTTTTTTAATTATTAAATTAATAATAAAAATAATAAAAATAATTTTTTTTAATGATTCCCTAATGAGACGGTTTGGGACTTTGATAAGAGGTTTAAGATGCTGATGGCACGGGTCAGCTTCGATATGAGTGACGTCTAACACACAGAATGGTTCATTGCGACACTGGTCCCTCATATCCGACATCCATTGATGCAGTAAAATATGGCGACACAGAGCGAGGCTCTGGAAATTGCAGTGAAGCTGGAGGCTTCCCCTATTGGAGAAACTGCTGTCAGCATGAACCAAATCCAGGCATAGCCGGCTAACCTGATGCTTCAATTGCAGGATATCAAGAGGGTGAAAGATGAACACGACAACTTGTGGTGCATGTGGTGTCATGTGGATGGACACACCAAAGATAATAGTCCTACTTTTTGGAATTATCTACTCTCAGGAGCGCCGAACCCGTTGAGTTGCGGCGGTGTGTCGTGGTGTCGCATATTTCAAGTATATGGGCATTGACATGAAAGCTGTACCTACATGCAGAAAATGGTTACGAAGCCAGCAAGCTTATATTTCACTTTTTGTCGCTTAGTGGGCCACGAGGATAAGGACTGTCGAGCTTTTGATCTGCTTCAAGAGAGGACATATGATTCGTACTTCGTGAAAGATGAAGATCCTCACATGATGTAGTAGTCGTAGCCGTAGGTGATACAACCACCACCTCAATTCTAGTATATGTTGCCACCACAAATGTAGTTTATTTCGTCGCAGCCACAGACACAGGTCGCACCACAACTACAGTTTGTGTTGCGACCACAGTACACCCAGATCACGATGGCTCTGCCACAACTGCAGTATGTCCAAGCAACACATTATGTTGAGCAGCAGCCGAATCCCTCGCAATAGCAAATGGCCCAACCCCAGTATCAGTAGTAAGTAGCTCAACCACAATATTAGCAGCAAGGAGGATTCTATGGAGGATTCAGGGGAAGAGGAGGTTTCGGCCGAGGAGGAGGACAAGGTCGTGCATCAATACAATGTTACAACTATGGGAGATTTAGGAATTATCAAAGGGATTGTCCACACCTGCAGTGTGTATACTTTGTGGTAAGCGATCATACTATTGATAATTGTCCTCAGTTAATTGCGAAATGGAAGGCCGAAAATGTTCTATTGTTGTAGAACTAGAACCAGTTGTAGGCCCAGAATCAGATACAGAACTAGCAACAACTAGAGAATCAGGGTCATCCCCAAATTCCAGTACATAATTGAAATATAAATCATCCTATGAATCCACTAGTGAACCAAAATCCACCTTTGAATCAGCCTCCACCACATAACCAAAATCAAGGGTCGACAGTTGCGACCATTCTAGAAGAGCTGCGAACAGAGGATGTTGATGTTGGGATTGTCACTTGAGGAGGTGTGACAACTGGAGATTATGGACCATGACCGCAAGTGTGACTGGCTGGAAAGAAGAAAGCATAGTTCGATATCGCAACTGAGAGAGATACCTTTTTTGAGGCTCGCAAGGTGCTTGGAAGAAATCCTGGTAAGACACCTACTTTTGGCATGCCTTCTGCTTTTGATTATTTGTTAGACGCTGGACCATCGCAGTAGTATGGTATCTTACAATAGTTCTTGGAGAGTTGTTTATCCATGGCAAGAGATCCCAATGGTTTGGTTGAGATCGAGAAGTTTTTGCACCGTTCGGATAGAGAGTTGCAGGAATTTGCGGTAAATTCTTTACAGAAGAAAAAGACAGGCAAGGAAATGCGAATGAACATCCAAATTGTTGACTATGAAGTCAGTTCATTTATTCCAGATCTTGGTTCATATATGAATATCCTGACGAAACAGACATGGCAAAATATGGGGGAGCCAAAACTTGGTTGGTCCCTAGTGCAGCTGAGATTGTCTAATCAGGCCAAAGTTTAACCAATCGGTCATGTGTCGAACTTGGTCGTGGATGTCGAAGGTATGAGGATTCATGTTGATTTTTATGTAGTCAAAGTCCTCAATGGTTGGAGCTCCTATCCCATGCTACTAGGGATTGGATGGGCCAATGACAGCATGGCCATGATAAATTTTAAGAAGCGGCTGATGACATTTGAGAACCAGGATATCTGAGTCATCGCACGTATGGATCCTAATGAAGGAAGGTGGTATATTGAACCTGTCAAAGATGAATTTGTTAGAGGATGGGATCATGTTTACAATATTTCTGAAGACTATATTCGTCCTAATGTCGATCGATAATTGGGTTGGCACAACGTTAGCTCTACGTCCTCTGATTCTAATGATGCGATGGAAAATTGGAAAAACTGGATGCATGAAGTCTCGCTCATAAAATGTGGGTTGATCACACAGTCTCTACGCCATGTCATGACTGATATCATTGAGTTACTGATATACAAAGGACTACCGGAACTATCTAGGTTCTTTGAGGAGTTTGAAGCGAATGTATCCGAGCCTCAACGCTTGTTGGCATTAGGGGAAGCATTGAAGGCCACTCTAGCACGTTGGTGGGCAATTCATAAGGATACCATTCATGAATGGGCCCAGTGTTGACGGTTGATGACTGTGTGGTTCGGAGATATGGAGGTATATCACACTAGGAGATATGATGGATAGAATAACCCTTGTAGTCATTTGTGGGAATGATAGACTCTATGGGCATCACGACCAAAGAATGAGTGGGTCCATACTTTTATTCATACATTGGATGCAATGCCAAGGTATTGGTACATATCAGTAGAACTATGCAGGGAAATAACTACTTGGGAGGAACTGACTCTTTGCTTTGCGCATACCTTTGGCTTTGCAGATGCCAATGTAGAGGTTAACAATGCACTATAGATCATTTGGGATATAGTCTTGAAATTCATCCCAGTCGCATATCCTATGGACCTGCATGTGCATTGCCACATTTAATCGATGATGGAATTCTACAACATCTCTGGAGAGACGGAGGATGATGATGAGTTGCGCAATATTAATATTCCAGATATTAAAGGAATCTGAGGTGTTGCAGCACCGGATGTGCTGACAGATCCCATGTCTTAACCGCTGAAGATCAAGAAAGTTAACATTGGGATGGAAGAGAATCCGAAATTTGCAAATATTGGGGACTAGTGGGACGAGGAGACCATGGAAAAGATTGCAGATCTATTGCATGAATTTCAAGATCTGTTCCCCACAAAATTCTCAGAAATGAAGGGGATATCGGGTGACCTAAGGGAAATGAAAATCCCATTAAAACCAGATGCAAAACTAGTGCGACAGAGGCCATATCGCTTGAATCCGCGATATAAAGAATGGGTCAAGGATGAACTTTAATGGATGCTAGATGCAGGGATTATTGATCCTGTTGAAGAATCAGAATGGATAAGCCCTATGGTAGTCCAAGACAATAAAACTGGTGAAATATGAATCTATGTCGATCTAAGAAAGCTGAATGATACTTCCATGCATGATCCCTTTCTGACACCGTTCACAGATGAGGTTCTGGAGGGAGTAGGCGGTCAAGAAATGTATTCTTTTACAGATGGATTTTTTGGTTATCACCAGATCATAATTGCAAAGGAGGACCGCCATAAAACCATATTTGTCACCGAATGGGGTTTCTTCCAATACTTAGTGATGCCCTTTGGGTTGAAGAATTCACCTGCAGTATTCTCTCGGGTTGTTGTCACTGCATTTAAATATTTTATTCAGAAATTTCTGCAAGTATATATGGATGATTGGACAGTCTACGGGTTGATTAAGGATCACATGGAAAACCTGTGCTTGATGCTGGAAAGGTGTCGATAGCATCAGATCGCATTGAATTCAAAGAAGTGCATCTTCTGTGCACCATTTGGGATATTGTTGGGTCATATCGTTTGTAAGCAGGGGCTTTTGGTTGATCCAACAAATATTGTGCTCATTCTAAGCCTACCACCGCCTACAAATACGAAGATGCTTCGCATGACACTAGGACATACTGGTTACTATTGCAAGTTCATTCGCGGTTATGCCACGATTACTGCCCCCATGGAGAAATTGTTAAAGAAGGATGCTACATTCATATGGAGCCAGGAGTGTCAAAGAATCTTTGACACCTTGAAGGTCAAGATGGATTCAGTACCCATACTTTTGTTTCCCAATTGGGACAAGGAGTTCCATGTCCATGTCGATGCCTCGTCCATTGCGCTGGGAGTGGTACTCGCGCAACCAGGAGAAGTAGATCTAGATCACCCGATTTCCTTTGCTAGCAGGAAGTTATCCTTTGCTCAGAAGAATTACACGACCAAAGAAAGGGAAGGGTTGGCGATGGTATATGCACTGCAGAATTTTAGGCATTATCTTTTGGGTGTTCACTTCAAAATGTTCACTGACCATTCGACTTTGAAATATATGGTTAATAAGCCTGTGTTGGGGGGGGAGATATGTCATTGGCTACTTCTCTTTCAGAAGGTTTGATTTCAAAATAATCGTGAAGCCAAGACACCTAAATGCTGGTCTCGATCATCTATCTCGCATTGAAATAGGCGAAGAGCCCACCAATATTGACATTGGATTGTCGGATGCACAGTTGTTTCGAGTTGATCTTGCAGATGATCATTATGCATCAATCATTCAGTTCTTGGCAACCAGAGTTGTGCCAGAGGAAATGTCAACCAGTGAGAAGAAGCAGTTGGTAGTGAAGGCTTCATATTTCCAGTTGATTGCTGGGCACTTATACAAACTTGGACCAGATGAGATCCTACGACGGTGCATCTTACCGCACGAGTAAGGGCCGATTCTAGAAGAAGCGCATGCAGGAGTTGCAGGTGGACATTATGGAGGACGAGAGACTACGCGTAAGGTATTGCACACTGGGCTATGGTGGCCTACTTTACACAATGATGCAGCAGACTATGCGCGGAGCTGCGATGTTTGTCAATGTGTCGAAAATCCATCACGACGGGACAAAATGTCACTTGTACCATAGGTAACGTTACAACCTTTTGATAAATGGGTTGTAGAATTTGTGGGTCCCATAAACCCACCAGGGAAGAGAATGGGTGCGCAGTACGTAATCATCGCGGCTGATTAATTGACTAGGTGGGTGGGGGTCGCACCAGTTGTGGATTGCACCACCATGACAGCAGCAAAGTTCATATTTGAAAACATCGTGACACGGTTTGGATTCCCTAGGATACCGATGAGCGACCAGGACAGTCACTTTATCAACCGTATAGTAAAATCACTGACGAAGGAATTGCAAGTGCAACATAAGAAAAGTACCCCATATCATCCACAGGCAAATGGAACCGTAGAAGCCTTCAACAAAATCTTGGAAACTGCATTGACAAAGGTATGTAATGCTAATCACAATGACTAGGATTTAAAGATTCCTACCGTTTTGTGGGCATATCACACCACTTGCAAGAGGCTGACGGGGCAGACATCATTTAAATTAGTATATGGGAAAGAGGAAGTCATGCCTATGGATTACATCGTTCCTAGTCTACGCATTGCAGCAACAACTGGCATGGCCGATGAAGCAACACTTGAGGAACGGGAAACACAGCTAGTCCAACTAGAAGAGGACCACTTCATCGGAGGCTTCTGGTAGCGTGTCGAGAAGGATCGACAGAAGGCGTGGCATGACCGCCACATTAAAAATAAACAATTTTCACAAGGAGATTTGGTGTTGTTATAAGATAGCAAGTTCATGAAGCATCCTGGTAAGTTACAGATGCACTGGTTAGGCCCATATCTCATTCATTCCATTACTTCTGGGGGTGCAGTTCAAATGTAACACTTAGATGGAGCAGTGCTACCGAAGCTAGTGAACGGTAGCCAATTGAAGCCCTATAGGACAGGGTCAGAGGTGTGCACTACCTAAAGCACTACGCAATAAAAGAGAGAGAGAGAGAGAGAATAGGTAGAGAGCAGAAGGGCACACCATGAGGAAATGGCTACCCAAGTGTAGGAGTCAGTAGCAGAGACTGCGATAGCCACAGGGCTGCGATTGGGTCAAATCAACAATAAATGGACACAGATAAGTTACACAACAGGGCCAGAGTCACGCAATGCCTGCGACGCAAAAAAAGAAGAAGCTAGAGACAGGTGGCAAGAGGAATGGTGGGCCCACCAGTAGGGGCCGTATTAGATTAGAGGATAGTTGACTCAGCAGTTAATAGCCAATTAGCCAGGGTAAACGGTTCCGCCGAAACAAGGTTGTGTGATAGATAAAGGTTGCACATCAGTAGGAGGCTGCTCTAAGAGGATAGGGCCGCGACATGCAAAAGGGACAAAGTTGCACGATAGGAGGTCGCCACGGATAGAAAGAGTGGTTTGCATGGTACGGGAAATTCCATGACGGTGACCGAACATCACATCAATACTTAATCACGGATGTCAAAGAGGGAAACGAAACACAATTGACGTCACAGTTAATGATAGCATATCCGAAAGGCAGGGTGGGAGAATCGACAGCGTATTTAGCACACACATGAATGATTCAGTCATAATCATGCACCCGAGTGAGTCATGATGGCATCTAAGCCAAAGTTGGTGTTATAAGCTGAGGGTTGGTAGATGAATGAACCCCATTAGGAAGTGCTACACTGAGCAAGGTTACAGAAGAGTTGGTTTGGGTCGTTGAAGGAAGCTCTGTTGTGTAAGGCAGCGGCTATCGAAGGGGCAATGCAGGATTCCCTTAATACGGGGTAGCCTATGAGTGAGAATGTTGTCGCAGTAGAAATTGATGAAGAAGTTTTGAGTATGTGGGTTAGTTTGGCTGAGATAGGAGTCTCTAGAGAATTCATCCTCGTCTATATTTCTCCCAGTCAGTCTGAGGCGCTGACTAAGACACCCATGAGGAATCCAGATGGGATCAGAGTTCCTGCCCCACTTGACTAAGTCTGTAGGAATAGGGAACAGGCTCAACTTCAGGTAGTATGGGCTGAGCCTGAATAGAAGGAAGGTCCACGTGGGCAGAAGTAGGATGAGCCTAAAAGGATGAAGTGGACAGAAGTGGGATGAACCCGAAAGGACCAAGTGGACAGAAGCGGGCTGAGCTTGAATGCAAGAAAGGACCAAGTGGGAAGAAGAAGGGCTACATAATTTCTTGTCAGACACTTCTTGAAGGGTGACAGAAAATCGAGAATGACGTAGTATTCATAGAATCCAGAGCATGATGGCATTGCAGGATACACAAGTCCAGAAGTTTGCTAAAGTCTGCTACAGTTGATGTTGAAGGAAGCAGTTGTGGCCGCCTACGAGTTGGCACATCTGGAAATAGTCGCACACTGATGCACATGTGATGGTTTCTACTCTTTAGGATCATTGTATACACCATGGCCAGCTGACGTGGCTCAAGGACGAGCCACAATGTTGTGTTGGGGGCCTGTTGGAAAGGGGGTGAAGATAGGTGAGTTGTGCAACATCTAGGATGCTGCACATACTCATAAGGAACTGCGCAAGGCAAAGATAGCGTGATAGGCGGAAAATAGTCCACTTTTTATGTCATGTTTTTACTCATTGACCATTTCTTCGGAATACTGGTTCTTAGTGGTTAAATTAGTGAGAAGTTGTTAGGAGTTAGTTAGAAGTGGACCTTGAATGTAAAGGTGCAAGCCTATATATAGAGTTAGAATTACAAATGTAGAGGGTGGGGGGGGGGAAGAGAGATCTATCATTGATCAGTGAATCCTTGAATTTGTGATCGAATCTTGTGTTATCTTGTGGGTTGATCATTCTCTTGCTGTCGTGGAGTAATTTATGTTTTGGATCTATTGCGAAGAAGTAATATGACACGATGGATGTTGCTCTGAATGGCTATTGTCTTTTATATCTCTTTTCTGTCTTTATGTGCTACGATCTCAATGATGGATGTTTTATGAATCTGGTTTATGAATGAATAATATGATACTGTTGCGATGAATAAGGAAATGATGCAATCTGTTTAGATATGTGGTTATACTGATAGATCTGTGATGAATGTTGTGATACCTGATGAATGGCTCTGTTAGATCTGATAATCATGCTGATAAATCATTGATACCCCGATCCTCCTCCTTACTACCGGAAACTTGGTTCCGAGAGCTCTCCCTCGAACATCTTGAGTGAGACTTCATCTGTTCTGTGGGTGTTGTCGGGCAGGGTAAAACCTGTCTGGGCCGGTTCTCAGGGAGATCATGCTAGTTGGGCATCAATGGAGCGAGAACCCCTATCGACGAGGCTTTGTTGGTGGGTTTTGGCCAACATGGGTGTCTGTGTTGCAACGAGTCAATGCATCGTTCTACCTGATGGTCTGAAATTGGAACCTCCTTGCCTGGACTGCCCATTGATAACACCCATCCAACATTTTTTAATGCATCCATCCTTCCCAACCGAATATGAGCTTATATCTTTGAGTTATGTTGCGGTAATCAATAAAGTGTGTCCTATATAGTAAAATGCATTTATTCAAACAATATCAAATGTTTTTAATAACAATTTTATTCCATATCCATTTAACAACATCAAATAAATTTATTCAACTAAATTAAAATTCATTTATTCAAAATTATTCATTTGTTTAACAATCTTTCTCAAACAACACTAAATTTTTTAATAACAAATTTATTAATCTATGTGGAACAATGTCTTTAGTAATATTAAATTCAAAGTTTTATTTTTATGTCTGTGACGAGGATATATATGGATCGCTCAATTGTATTATTCAATACGTACATGGTTGATTTTTCATTGGAGCTAAAGTTAAACTTAAACCTTGAAACTATTTATTTAATTGAATTTTTTGATAATTTTTTTTCTTAACTATGGTTGGTTGGTATGTTGTGATGTCAACCTTGCAGAATGGTGTCCAAGACTCGGTGGCGTGCTGACATCATATTGCATTTATGAAAAAATTTCTTGGGTCATGTTCACACCAGTCTCATTAATTATGTCTATTCTTGACCACCTAAGGATGAGTTGGATAGAAGACCTCTTCACCCTTCTAGCAGAATCCATAATTTTTTTTAACCATGTAGAACTATCATGAGTGCAATGGGATATTCAGTGTCATGGCTTGCTTCACTATAGTTATTTACTTGCAACTTGAAAATATCAAACAAATTATGTTCTCTTTTGACAAGCACTACAATGGAAAGATCTTTCCACCTACAAGTCCATGAAAAGCCCCTATGTAGTGGATCGATGCCTCTTGCCACGTACAGGGCATTCAAATTGAGCCCCGAACATGAAAGACTCTTAAAAAAATCCATCGTTAACTATTTTTTCGATGAATTGTGCAATATTGGTGACATGTGAGTCTATGGCATCCATTTCAATTGCATTCAACATGATCATTTATGCCACCCATGGTCCATACAATATTGTTTATACTAACAAAACAACGATCGGGTTCACCCAGTCAATATAGCAGTCAGGCTTATGCCATTATGCTTAAGAGTTGGCTAGCTTGAGTCTGAATCCATAGTCAAAAGCAGAATAATAGTAATCAAAGTAAGAAGTTGAAGTATAGACATAAATATTGTAGATATTTCTATTCAAGAGTAAGTATCCCTGAAGTTCAAGAGCCTATTGCAGGAGAGGAAGAAGCATTTAAGAAACCAACAGACACATACAAACAAAGTTCCCGTAGGAGGAGTTATAAAAACCAGTAACAACACATATGATTTAGCCTTGGAACTTAACGATTACTAAAGAGATAGAGACAAAAAATACTGATTTATTGGGGGTTTGAGCCTAAAACAAGAGAATATTGGGCCGGGTTAACTATTACATCTTAAAGAATTAGGGACTAGCACTGGATTCGCTCAAGCCATGACTGGGAAGGAAAGGGATATGCCTTATATAATTTGGTTGAAGGGAGTGCAACTTCTGTAAAAAATGTCAACTACTGGATAGGCAAGACATGTGTTTTTTCCCTTTTAGGGGGTTTATAGCAAATGTTTATTGTGGATGTTACAAAATGGTTCTCTTCTCCTCAAAAATTTATATATCGGTCAGTTCCAAAATTTTATGCATTGTATAATTATTCTTGTTACCAGGTTTTTTTATCTTCTATCTTTTGCTTTCATCACATATTTACTTGTTGAATTTTTCTTTAGATTTTGTTACCATTAAAATTCAATATATCGTAGAGTCATTTACCTTGAAAATTCTATATATATTGCATAATATGATCTCTATTACGATACATTATATTTGATGTTTGATTAAATATTCCTTTCAGGGATTAGTTTTACTGACCCTTTCAGTGACTCGCCCAGTTCTGAAAGAAAATATTGGTGTTTATTTCTATGCTTTGTATTTGGTATCCTTTGGGGTTGGTGGCCACAAACCCTGGTTGGAATCATTTGGTGCATACCAGTTCAACAAGGAAGATAAAAGTGAGATGGTTAAGAATATTTCCTTCTTTACTCACTATTTTTTTTTGGCTCAATGTTGGCTTTCTCTTAGGAGTCACATTTGTTTCCTATGTCCAGGATAATGTAAGTTGGGAGTTCGGATATGGTAGTGTCTCAAAAATTCCATCACTAACTGGTAGTGGCTCAAAAGTCTCTAAAAAGTAAATTGAGCCTCGAACTGTGGATCATCACTTTGTGAGGGAAATTAGCCACTTCTCATGAAATTCTAGGTGAAAGGCACAAAATCTTGACAATAGAGAAATTATAAATGATTGATAATATTTATATGCCTCATATCCAAATATTTCATCTTGTGATCAACTCTTTCATTCTAATCACTCCCATGTAATTTCTAGATGTTAACAAGTCATCCTGGAGCGTACATTCCCTATAATTAAAAAAGATGGAGATTACTACTGACAAAAGTTGTTTCAATGGAATCGATACTTATAATAATACACATGAGTATAGTGCTTCTATGCATGTTGTGATCGGGATTAGGCATAATAGGATTCTTTCTTGATAAGTTTTAAAAAAGCGATTGATGTCTTTCGTCGACTATAATTTTGAAAATACAATTTTGGGTATTGAATTCCAAGCATATTCTCACAATATTGGATTTTGGTACACATATCTGAATATGTATATCCTAATACTCATGCAAAACCCAAGAAAATAACAATATTTTGTTGTGTGATTTGTATCTTCTTGTTTCAACTAATTTATGTAATGTGTTTGTATAAAAAAAATTAATTCATTGTCATTGTAGTTTGTAAGTTCCAAGACCTAGTAATGAAATATAGATTCAAGATTATCCAAGATCGAGTGGTGGAATATAACTTCAAGATTATCAAATTGCCATAGGATACTATTTAATACTTGGTATGTATTTGAACCCATCAAAGTGATGGATATCATAAAATGACTCTTATAGGTAGATCTCATAAATTAATTCTTATATTAGGATTTCATGGAGTGAATCACATCCATAGCTAAACCATACTAGTTATATATTCTATATATATTTAAACATATAACATCAATTGCTATCTTTAAGTGACATTGTTAGTGTCATGCTAACATAAGTTGATGTTTGAATACAGATATATACATAAAGAAATCTCACCTTTAACATTCACACAGTATTCTCTTTGTCCTCTCTCCACACTTAAAGGGAGAAAAAACGCAATATGACACACTGTGCATATGCACTCCCAATTTTTAATAAGGCATGGCCATGCTATAAAAATGAATAAAGATATATACATATGTTTAAATCAACATCAAATGCATGCATGTTATGGTAAAAGGCGTGCCATGGGTTTTCCAACGAAAACATGCCATGCTTGGAAGGGTAATGGAAGAACATTCACGCTCTCATTTGGAGATGAGGTCACCGCATTTTTCAATTCAATTTTCATTTGGAGATGAGGTCATCACATTTTTAAATTCAATTTTAAGTTTCTAGTTTGTGTTTAGTTGTTTAAATTTATTTAAATAAAATTGTTTTCATTCAATTATATCAAACTTGAAATAATTAAATGAGATACCAATATTTTAATTAACCATATATATATATATATATATATNCCCAGACGCTAAAAAATGCTAGGCATAGAAGTAGCATAGGCAAACTAGCCAGTCCCAAGGAGTTGGACGCCATTGAAGAACTTACATTTTTTACCATAAACCATGACCGAGCAAGAAAACACATAGTTTAACAAAAATACGAGAAACCTTTGTTGATAGCCAAGGGAGCTAGGGACGATCATCTTGCACAGGAGATTCTTCCTTTCGAGGGTTGGGTTTGTCTTCAACTATGGGGAAGATGCCGAAGAAGTCGTCATCTCACCCCTATGGAGGGATCTTGGGCATCATTAGCTCAATTTTTTCGCAAAGAGAAGCACCCCCAATGGATGTCCACACCCGTTTGAAGTGCAACAAATCTATGGTGGAGGGTACAAGGAAGGTGGTGAGCAGATATGGCAGGATGGAGGAAGCGCCTGAATTATGCAGAATCGGTCTTAAAGTGGTGTCCAACAAGGCTTCAGAGCTTCTTGTCACCCTAACTAACAATTCCCCTGGAATGGATAGAGATAGAGGCACAGAGGATGACCCTCATGGGTGAGTAGTTGTCGCGCCATCCAAGTCGTCCCTCGTGGTAGTGGGATCAGTTGAAGTGGGGTGCTTGTGCAAATTGGAACACCACTCTAGAGAATACTTGCCCCCGACTAGGTTAGCATCGAGGCTTGTCAAATTAGCATCCAAATGCACCCGAAGAGCCCTGATATCATAGATAGAGGTAGTTACAGAGGTCTACTTTTCCAATACTTCTTCTACTAGGTTCCCAAGCATATTTTTAACTAGCCAGTGGAAGTTGATTTGGTTACCATAATTTCGTGTAGCGAGAAAATCCACCACCTGACTAGACTCCTAGTCGTCGATGAGCGCACGAACTGGGGTCGAAACTTTGTTGTCATAGTCGATGTTTACCTCTGGGAAAACCCACCTTCTCTGCTAGAACCATGCCCAACACCACGATGAGAGGTACCTCTCGGTTGGGTCATGTTGAGTAAGAGAAGCTCCCAAACACACAGACATGAGCAATCCATAAATCCAAACAAAAAAATGCAGAGCCACATAGAGAGTGTCGAGGGAAAGTGAATGAAGGAGGATCCATGCATGAACACCATTTCATGCATCGATGGAGTAGGCGACAGGTAAGCCACACGCAGGATCTGTAGCTTACAACTGCCGACGTAAATTTCTTGGGACAACTTTCGTTGCATTAAGTTGTAGGCCAGTAACCTTGCACTGGAGTGGAATTAAACCTGAGCCTTCCGAATGATTGCACTTAAATGGCATCCTATCTGCATGGCTGGGTGAAATTCGAAGGCACGTGCCGGAGCCAAATGGAGGGAGCGAGCCTCTAGGTGGAGCGTGTTCGGGGAGAAAGCCGCCAGGTGGAGAGAGTTCGGGGAGCATGCCCATTAAGTGTGACCCATCTATATGCTGGAGGTAGACTGATGGCTCGTGATGGAGCTAGCTGATGGGAGCAAGCTTCCAGGTGGAGGATGGATGGAAAAAGCACCTGCATCTGGGGAGGGGTGGTATCGTGAAGTGAGAACGATGCATTGGTGAATTAGTCTATTCGAGAAGGGCAGCTCAATCTCTCCAACATAAAGAGGGAGATCACACGTAACCCCTACATTATCCAAGCAGTCGGCTAGAGAATTGGCTCTTCTCTTAACATGGTGGAAGGTGATCGAGTGGATAGCCTCCAATATTTTTCCAAGTCTATTGATGTTATGTTCCATTCTCCTATTGGTGGAGAGTTTTTAATCCTGGGAGCCATTTTGTATTTTTGCGGCAAGAGCAAGGATCACCTAGGAGTCACCCTTAGCAATGATTGGAAGGAAATTCAGATGTTTATCTAGGGAGATCCCTTCGATGAGGACTTTGAGCTCGACAACATTGTTGGTGTCATGCCCAATGCTCCTAAAGAAGATATGCAAGATTTGGCCATCATGGTAGCAAATGGTACCTCCAAATATCGGCATGCCAGGATTTCCTTTTGAGGCCCCATCAAAGTTGAGCTTGAAGATGCCAACTGGAGGATGGGACCATTGCTCAGGGCTGGAGATCCTTTTGGGAGGGCTCTTGCCTAAAGAGGGGAGGGGATGGTAAGTGAAATTCCAATTTTTCGGGATGCCTATTTTAGTTGTTGAAGAGGGGAAATAAGAGGAGTGCCAATATTTCAAAAAAGGGGTGTCTTGAAGATTTATTTTGATACCGGTCCATATATTATCAAGAGCATTGCGATGATCCTTAAATATTCTAGAATTTATCTCTTTCCAAATACTCCAAACTAGAAATCCAGGGGTGAGTTCCCAAAGTCTGTTAAGAAGTGCACTTTGGAATGGATTTCCTACCCATCTTAGCAAAGTGTAAATACATTGTTCTTATCTCTGTTGGTTCTTCTGAAAAGACAAGATATCAATCCCAAATCTTAGAGGCAAGCTCGCAAGAGTCCAGCACGTGATCTATGTTTTATGCATCATTACTACACATGGAACAAAACGTGGCCCCCTAGAAGCCCTTTTTTTTGTAGGTTGTCCCAAGTGAGGATGTACTTATGAGAGAGCAACCAGAGAAAGGTGGAGACTTTGGGCTAAGAGTGCTGATTCCAGATTTTTTTCCAAAGGGGAAATTGGATATATTCATCCTTGGTGTCAAGGATATAGTAGGCCTACTTAATAGTGAACGAGACTTTAGGTAGATGACCCCATCGCTATATATTAGGACCATGTTTGATTCTGATTTTCCTAGACTTGAGGTCCTACCATATTGGTTCCGTTATTTCAGGATCAAGATGAATGTGCCATCTTCTTGGGTATTTCCATATACAAAAAGGAAAATATCCTTCGGGTCCCTAGAAGTCCCAGAGAAAAGAGAGGCTATCTGCCATCAAGTATTTATGATTTTCTCCCATGTCATATTGGCTGATATAGCTGGGAATTTGTTGCCGAGAGTCCTGCCAGAAATATGTGTGAGATCCCTCTCGGATCTCCTAGAATTTGTACTGCTAGATGAGGGATTTTTTAGAGTTTGCATCTTTCCATATTAGGGAACCCAGGGTGTCACTGTTGAGGCAGACCAGTTGTGAAGGGTCCCAATATGCTGCATATTTTCTATTCCATAATTTCCCCCATGGCGTGTCATTATGAGAGATCTAGGTCCACCAGATTTTTGCGGAGAGTGTTGCATTGTTTATTTCAGGATCTCTCAATCCTAGGCCTCCCTTACTTCGAGGAAGACAATGAGTGTTCCAATTTGCCAGGGACCACTTATTATTCCTCGAACCTTTTCCCCAATGGAAGGATTGCTAAAGACTTCAGATGGATTTCAGAACCCACTTAGGAGCAGCGAGGATCGAGAAGAGGTAGAGAGGCATGGGTTGAAGGACATATTTTAGGAGAGTTAGGCGGCAGGGAAGATTGAGGGAATGGAAGGCCCAAGAGGAGATGCAAGATTCAAGCTTCTCAAGGAGTTCCTTCCAAGAGGAGTTCTTAATGGTCGAGTCGAAAAGAGGTGCTCCCAGGTATTTTGAGGGCAAGATGGAAACAATGAACCTCAATATGCGGGAGACATTGCGTTTGATGATGGAGTCTGTATTAAAGAAGAATATTTGAGATTTTTCCAGGTTGAAGGTGGTGCCAGAAGCTTCTGAGAAGGTGTGGAAAATATCTCTAAGGGAATGATCTTCTTGGACAGAAGGGTGGTCGAAGAGGAGGTTCTCATCTACAAATTGTTGATAAGCAATGGGATTACCTCCATGAAGGGAGAGGTCGTGAAGGGAGCCAGAGGAAACGACGTTTTGGACCAGTCTTTCCAATCCTTCAACCATGAGGATGAAGAGAAAGGGAGAGAGGGGGTCTCCTTGATGAATACCACAAGAGGGAAATAAGGTAGCAGAGGGAGGCCCATTGACCTAGATAGAAAAGAAGGCAGAGTTGATAAGGGAGGAGATCTAGCAGGCCCACTCATGGCTAAACCCAAAGGTAAGGAGCATCGATTTATAAAATCCCAACTAAGCTTGTTGAAGGATTTTGAAAGATATAGTTTAAGGAGCATACCAGGAGTACGATTGAAATTGAGGGAATGAATGAATTAATGATCTAGGATGATTCCATCCAAGATTTTCCTTCCCTCGATGTAGCCCATTTGTTCATGGGAAATGAGTAAAGGGAGAAGTGGCTTGAGGCTATTAGCTACCACTTTCGAGATAATTTTATAAATTCCATTGCAGAGAGAAATCAGTTTGAACTTACTGGGATGGGAGGCTCTTGTTTCTTTGGGAAGCTGAGTGAGGTGAGTGGCATTGAGAGTGGCCAGTACCCATTAATTTTGATGTGATTCCTCCACCACTTTGAGGACATCGTACTTAAGAAGGTTCCAATAGTAGTGAAAGAAATTGATTGTAAAGCCATCCAGGCCAGGTGATGTTAAATCGAACATTTGATTCACCTCTAGTTCGACTTCCTCAAGAGAGATGGGTTGCATGAGGGAGGCATTATGCTTAGCGATGATGATGGTGGGAATATGTTGTGCAACTTTCTCGATTGCATTAGCTCTGGAGATAGTTGGTTCTACAAGAAGGTCCTAAAAATACCTAGTAAGCTCTTGCTCAATATCTACTCGATCTTCCAAGACTTCTCCTGCTTTCGTTTTGAGTTTGTTGATGTGATTATTCATTCTATTTTGGATTGTGGATCTATGGAAGAAGGTCATGTTTCGATCTCCTTCCTTTAACCATTTGACTCTGGTTTTATGCTTCCATAGAATTTATTCTTAACGAAAACGAACGGTCAAGTTGCGGCATGATATCCTTTTCTTTGCATTTGTTTTTCTTGGATACTCCATTGGTCATTATGGAGCATTGTAGTGATTCAAGGTTTTCCTTGATTCCTTTTTATCTTTGAATATGTCACCAAAGGTGGTGTGATTCCAGTGCCTGAGCCTTGCTCTGAGTGATTTGAGTTTTTGTTGCATGGTGGCCATTTTGGACTTTCCCACCGGTTGTATCTCAAACCACCAGAGGCTGACAAAGTCCATGAAGTTCAAATGAGAGAGCCAAAATTTCTCAAAACAGAAGGGACAATGGATATTTTCGTTAATACTCTGCCAATTTAGGTCAATGGGCCAATGATAAAATCTAACCGTCGGGAGAACCGAGGAGGTTATAATCCTGCTAGCATGAAGAATGCACTCCAAGATCAAGAAGCAATCTAGTCACTTGTATGTATGATGAATCCCTCCTCGATGATTGTTCTAGGTGAAAAATCCTGAGGAAGGATGGAGATCCACTAGTCTGCAGTTGTTGATAGTACCCTTGAAGACGTGGTCCTCGGTTGAGATGACTGTCAATCCCCCTTTTTTTCCTCAAGAGAAGTGATCATGTTGAAGTCCCCTCTTATGATGAGAGGGGAGTCTTGATGTTGCAAGGAGAACGAGTTCACGAAGTGTAGAAGCTTTAGCTTGAGGTCCGAAGGTGGGGGGAAATAGATGTTGAGAAGGTGGCCATGGATGTTGGATCCAAGAATGTGGAAGGAAGCAACGATCGCATGGGCACAATTTGATGAGTCCCTGAGAACAATATCAGCCAGGGTCTAGGAAATAATGATACCTCTGGTTGTCCCAGTGGCATCAATTGCTATGGTTTGGCATCCTTTCCAACTTTTTTCTATTATCAGGTGGAGAGTTTTAGAAGTGCACTTCGTTTCCTGAATGAAGAGAACAATAGGCTTATCTTACTGGATTTTTCTTTTCAACATTCCTTTTTTAGTGACACCATTCAATCCTCTAACATTCCAGGAGATGATCTTCATTGAGAACCAGGGGATGAGGAGGGGAAATTTTTTATTAACTTGGCATATTTCCCTGATTCCACCAACCGGGTGCTGAACACATTTATCCTTTGCAGAGCTGATTTATGCCCTCTTTTTTTTTTCCTGAATGAGTTTTTGCTTATCCTTTAGCTGAAGATTGACGACGCCAAGTTTGTTTTGATATTTGGATTTTTCTAAGGCTTCTTTGAGAACCTGGATTTGGCGGGATGGAATGGAGTTGAAATATATTTTGGTGCAGACTTCTTCTAACCCAAGGAGGTCAAGATCCCCCAGTTCTATCTCCGACATCTCTTCATCCATGGTGATTTCAGAGTTAGGGTCTATAGGAGTGGGAAGGGGGTTAACTTCAGGATGAGAGGAAATACTAAGTGGATCCACTGATCCTGTTGCATGAAACTAAGAGAGAGGCGAAAAAATACCTGGGTATGCTTGATGAGAACGTGGTAGAGGAATGTAATGCTTTTCTTGAGGCCATTTATATACGCTTGGATCCTCAACCAAGTTTTCTTGCTAGCTTCCTAGGATCTCAAATCTATTTCTTGTGGTAGGGATGTTTTCTTTAGGAGTGTCCCCCATAGGATTTTGTCCTTAACACTTCTTTTTTCCACGTCTTTGGAAACCCTCTACATCTCTTTCTTCATCTTGCAAGCTCTTGTTGGGTTTGTTTTTGGGACAATCACAGAACAAGTGGCCATGCTCATGGAATTTTCCGCATCTTAAGGGAACATGTTCATAATCCACCGACATCCAGAAGGGATTTTTTAATATGCATGTAGATGTAGATCCACGCATAGGAGGTGAATTTGTTGAGGTTTGTTTTGTCCACTGAGCACACAAAGGTTCCCAGGGTGTTTCTAATGTCCTTGAACGTATCTTCATCCCAATATTCTTGAGGGAGGGAGTACATCCTTATCCATAAAGGATCCCAGGTGAAGTCTTCTTTTTCTAGGAAGAAGCGCTCTATCTAGTTTTTTAGATACAGCCTCGCAGAGTTAAAGAATAGGGACCGCCTTCTTCCACTTTGGTTTTGTCTTCAAGGTGATGAAAGATGATTGTAAAGAAACCCTTGGATCCTAGCTGTAGGTCAAAGTGAGCTTTGGGTTTCCATTTAACAATGATCCAACCTCTCAGAGCTTGCTCAATGGGCCAGAAGCCTCTGAACTTACCAGTTAGGGCATGCTCTCTCAGAAACTGAACCCGAGCATTTATTCGCTCAGCAGAGAGGTCCAGACTGGGTCTGGCAGCGGTCTGGGCGATATAGGTGCGAGTTTTTAGAGGGTTGGTAGCCGGGGGCTCCTAAGGCCCGTCAGAGGAAGTAGGGGTTATTTCGAGAGTATCTATGTCGGGGATTGGGATATCCTCTGAGCCTATTTTCAGAGTGAAAGCAGACGTATGATGCAGTGCAGTGCTCGATGATTCAGGGATAGGAAGATGGGTGCTTTGGGAGGGGACAATAGCCCCTCCCCGGTCAAAAACCATGAGGACAGATCAAAGCCGGGGGGTTAAAAAAAACATAGAAGGTACCGTAGGAGTAGTATGCCAAAGGTTAGATGGCGGCGAAGAAAACCTAACCAACATCGAACAACGAGGTTTCCTCTAGCAGAGCTCCCTATCAATTATTCCTCCACGAATGACTATGTTATTATGTGCATTATGTTAATTAACCATATTTTCAATCAACATTATATTTTTTAATTAATTAAAGAAAGATTGTTTTCATTTTAAAATAGAATTCATTTTATAACTTGAGACAAAACATTTAGGCTTTTACTTTAATTTTTTTATAATGATTTACAAAATTAAATTAAATAATCAAGATCATATAATTAAATAAATACAAATATTTTAACTAACCATATTTTCATTGGCGAGATGTAGAACAGTTGGTGGCGGGGTATGGTTAAGACACCCCCTAAGCTGGAAGGTCACCGGTTCTAATCCCGTCGAATACCAAAAATCCAACCATATTAAGGGTTGGTGCGGTCCAGGCTAAGTGCGATCCCCAGGTGATTTTGACGGCTTAGATGCCTCTGGTTCGTGGCTACTTAGCCAATGGAAACCCTGCTAGTCAGGGGGTTCCACCACTTTGCCAACAAAAAAAAAAAACTAACCATATTTTCAATTATTTTTATATTTTTTAATTAATTTAGAAAAAAATTCTTTTCATTTTAAAATAGAATTCATTTTCTTTAAAAAAAAAATTACAATGATTTACAAAATTAAATTAAATAATCAATATCATATAATTAAATAAATACAAATATTTTAATTAACAATATTTTCAATCAACTTTATATTTTTTAATTAATTTAGAGAAAAAACCTTTTTCATTTTGAAATAGAATTCATTTTATAACGTGAGACAAAAACATTCATGCTTTTACTTTAATTTTTTTTATAATGATTTACAAAATTAAATTAAATAATCAATATCATATAATGAAACACTATAAAAAAAATTATTTCAAAAATAAAATCATAGTTAATATAGAGTTTGAAAATAGATGAATACTTATAACAATTTTGACAATTTAAAAACATTTTCAAATTATTCAAAACATTTTTTTTTAGTTTTTTAAATTTAAATATGATAAATTCATAAAAAAATGAATAAGTGGCATTGTAAATATAAGTGTTCACTTCTAAAGTGTTTTAGGTAAACACACTTGTTGTTTTGACCTTTTGATTCTAGATAGTTTTCTAATTATATATAAAAGCAAAATAATATAAAAAATATTAGCTGAAAAAGTTAATGCCATTCCACCACTCTATAAAATAACTTGTTGATAATTTTATCTATGGCATAGGATTAATGAAATTTAGTTTTCCAGAAAATTGCATCTCCCTAAAGAAGTAAGAAGACTCTCTCAAAGATGAACCAATGATGACTACCATGGAAAACCCCACTCTTTAATGAGTCATGGCTGGCTTCTGTAAAAACTAACTTTTACATGTTAGTTTTCTCTTGTCATATAAAATCTAATTTCAATGCATTTGGAATGACATCCATGGAAAAACCCCCACTCTTTAATCAGTCATGAATGGATTCTATAATAAAAACTAACTTTTACATGTTAGTTTTCTCGTGTCATATAAAATCTAATTTCAATGCATTTGGAATGACCTGCTGATCCATTAGAAGAAAAACGGCGACCTACTACCCAATGTTACTGAGTGTATCATCTTTAAAATGTAACATTGTGTTTCTAGCAAATCATTCTCATAGTCTTCAAAAAAACTATAGGAATACTTTAGGGATAACCTAGTTAATGTGATGATAAATGTTTCTAAGATGAACAAACGTTTCCATGGTCACATCTTATTATTTTTAATTTTATTTATTGTAAAGGTTACTGGTGGCAATTTATCAACCTTCCATGTTTTGAACTACATAATTTAAAGCTATAATATGATAATACCTGCGCTGTATATTCAATTTATCATTATGCTTGGTTATGGTGAAACTATATCTTGTTGGTAATGTGATAATTTTAATTACTTATACATGATTAAAGTGAAACTATATACAAATGTCATTTTCATCTTCATCTTTATTATTATCATAATAAGATAATTTAGATTATTTATACCTATTTTTTTGCCAAACTATATACAATTTTAATCTTCACTTTTATCATTACAGTAATAAGATAATTTTTTCAATGATATTTATGGTACTTTAAAACTCTAAAACAAAAACAAAGTGTTTGGAATCTAAAATTGCATTTACATTTATATATCCAACTAGTATTCTCTAATTGTGTCGAGAGGCGCTCTACAGTCCATTATGGGGGGATCTTGTAACGTTTGTGGTTGTAACGTTTGTCCATATTATGTCGGCCAAAAATAATATTGCCTAGTATGAGGGAGATGTTGTAACTTTTGTGGATATCTTGTAACGTTTGACTATATTATGTGAGCTATTAATATGAGGGAGATCTTGTAACGTTTGTATAATCTTATATGATGGAGATCTTGTGAAGTTTGTCTAATCTTGTATGATGGAGATCTTGTAACGTTTGTCTATATTAAGTCGGCCAAAAATAATATTGCGGTTAAAAGTCTAATTTTAAAAATAAATAATTATATTTACAGACTTTCTACATCAATTTATCATTTTTTTTCATGTGTTTCTTGTTGTGATTCTTTCTTCTTACTTTGCTTATTTCCTCGTAACTTCACCGTGTTAAAATTTCAATTTTACGAATCAAATATTTTTTTTTCCAATTTTAATGTTAGAATGTTAAAAAGGAAGATGCACTAACTTGTTTTTGACAAAGAATTGAAATTAGCTAGGTGGAAGTGATTGAAATTAAAATATTAATTTCAAACTACTTATATCTTCTACCAAAAGATATAAAAAATTATAACATGTGATACTGATTTGAAAATTTTGAAATTATCAATCATTCAAAGTTTGTTACTTTACAATAAAATAGCTTCAAAATTAGAAAATAATTTACATTCAATCATTTGAAGGTCCAGGTTAATTATATTTACAGATTTTCTACATCAATTTTTCACATTTTCTCTCATTTGTTTCTTGGTGGGATTCTTTCTTCCTACTTTACTTCTTTCGTCATAACTTTACCGTGTTAAAATTTCAATTTTACTAATATTTATATATTCAATTTTAATGTTAGAATGTTGAAAAGGAAGATGTTGTAACTTGTTTTTAACAACAAACTCAAATTAGCTAGTTGGAATGTTCGAAATTAAAAATATTAATTTTAAATTAAGTATATCTTCTACCAAAAAATATAAAAAATGATAAATCATGGTATATGTTCTACCTTTTTCATTATTTACAATTCATGGTAAATCATTATTATAAGAATTAAGCTTATCTAAATATGTGAATTTTATAATAAAATAGCTTCAAAATAAAATAATTTACATTCAATCATTTCAAGGTTCGCATTAATTATATTTACAATTTTCTACATCAATTTTTAGCATTTTCTTTCATATGTTTCTTGTTGGGCTTTTTTCTTTGTACTTTGATTCTTTCCTCGTAACTTCACCCTGTTAAAATTTCAATTTTACTAATCAAAATATATTTTGTTTTTTTTTTTCAATTTTAATGTTAGAATGTTAAAAAGGAAGATGCAGTAACTTATTTTTGAGAGAGAGGTTGAGAGAGAGGTGGGAGTGATCGAAATTAAAATATTAACTTTAAATCGAGTAGAAGATATAAAAAATTATATCGATTTGAAAATTTTGAAATTATCAATCATACTAAGTTTTTAATTGAAAAATGGTTTCTGCAAATGAATATTTACACAAAATTATAGTGAATACCTTTTTCATTATTTACAATTCATTGTAAATCATTAGTATAAGAATTAAGCTTATCTAAATATGAAAAAGTTATAATAAAATAGATTCGAAATAATAATTTGCATTCAATTATTTGAATGCTTGCATTAAAATATAATTTAAATTTAAACTATTTGCAATGTTTTTAATGTTTTAATTTGAACATATTTAAATTAAAATTAAAATATAATTTAAATTTTATATTTATATAAATAAACATATTATTCAATTTAATATATGTAATAAAAACTACTTGTGGTATAGTGGTGAGGGTGTTGGAATAATGGGTGTGAGGTTCAAGGTTTAATCCTCCTAGATGCATAGTATAATATTATATTGTAATAATAATTTAAATAATAAAAATGTTTTTAAATAATGTTTTTTCCAAATCCCAAGAAGGTCAAGTGTATATATTCTTTTTTTAACTTAATTTTAATTGTCCATTCGACTTTAAATCATAATCCTTGCGTGCAATACTTGAGAGGTGATCCCTCTCGGCCCTTAATAGAGCCTAGGATTTGGATCTAGGCTAGTATTTAAACTTTTGCAATTCAACATTATTATGTTTTTTTGTAAATAGCATTGTATTGCCACAGTTGACGCATGTTTGTCAATGCCCAGTGGTAGAATTTTGTTTCCCTTACTTTCATAGTTTAATGCACTTTAATGCTCTTGCAATGTGCCTTCTTACTCTCCCCATCCCATCACATTTTCCCATTAACAAAAGCATGTAGCAATGTCCAAACATTACCACCACATGGCTCTTATTTCATATACACATTACATTCTTAGTAGATTTGGTATGATTGTCGTATAGTTGTTAATGAGGAGCGTGCATTTTGGTTCATAAGTAGAGCTCAGCTTTTAGGGGAGCGTTGGTGAATTTATGATTTTCCGAGACAGAACGTACTTCTCGAGGGGTTGGTGGTTGTGCGTTTAAGGAGGACTTCATTGTTAACCTGTACTTTGCCGAAGTTTTCCTTTTTGGGGGGGGGATTTTTAGTATTTGTCTCTGCCCTTTCGGCATGTCATTTTTTTCAGGTTTACATGTTGTATCCATGTCTCTTCGGGATTTGAAACATCTTGCCAAGACTCCTCCGAAAAGCTGCAGGTCATTAACTCTTGTTAATGACTTTGGGAGTAGTTACTCTAGGGTTCGGGTTGTTTTCTTTGAGCGCAAAGAGGTGGGAAAGCTCTTTTCCCCTGTGTCTGATGCAGTCATGGTTGTTCCTATATCGTTTGTTGATAGGGAAGTTCTGCTGGATGGACTGGTCTCCTTTGAGGGATTGTTTGGTGGTTTGGCTGTGGATGCTTGCTGTCTAACGAAAGACCTTTCTATTGCAAATGAAGGGTCTGGTGCTGTGTCGGAGGGTTCTAATTTTTCATTGTTTAAACCAGCGATGGGGTTTCCTTGGACTGGTGGTTTTGTTTCTTTTCTTTCTGGTGTGGATGGTGGGAAGAAACCTTGTTGAGTGATGGGTGCTTTTTTTGTTGAGTTAGGGTTTCCTATGGTTATGAGAGGCCTTCTGGTATATTAGTTTCTACGTTTGGGCATAATGAAGTTATTGGGGATGTTGTTAAGACGGTTATTCTTTTTGGCATTTGTTTAGACTCGGCCATGAATGGGTTTTCAGCGGAGGTTTTTGTCCCTTTGGAACATCCTATCACTGCTTCGGTGTTTGGGATTTTGGGGTCGGATCTTTCTTTAAAGGCGGAGGGGATCTGTTTGGCTTCTTCTCCGTATGCTCTCCATAATTTTTCATTTGAGGATGGAGTTCGCTCAAAGAGACCTAAACAGGTGATTCGAAAAACGGTAAATCTCGTGTTACTAGTTGTTGGAGCAGATGTAATGCTTAATGATATTGTGTTAAAAAATTCTCTTACTCTAGTGGGGTGTTTCAGTGGTAGAAAGGTTAGTGTGGTTGGTGTCAACAAGTGGGATGGAAAATTATGGAAGGGTTCTATTCTTCAGCCTTCTGAGGTGTTTTTACTACTGCGTGAATGGCTATCCTTCAAGATTTTTACTGATGCGGATGCTAGTGTTGTTTTAGCTGGTTCCTGGAGATGGGATGGTGTTGTTTTAATCCAAAAGCATTGGACACCTCTTTTTGATCCTCAAACTGAAAGGTATGATTTATTTCCCATCTGGGTAAAACTACCTAATCTCCCCTTTGAATTTTGGTCGCTGGAATTTTTTAAATTGGTGGGTAATTCTTTGGGCTCTTTTGGGGAGGCGGATTTGTCATTTATTCAGTTTGGAGTTATGTGCTTAGGGAAAGTCTTGGTTCTTTGGATTTATGTAAGGGTTTGGCTGAGGACTTACAGATTGAACGTGGGGATAGGGTTTTTAGCCAACCTTTGGACTATGTTGGGGTTCCTTTTCGTTGTAACATATGTCATAGATATGGTCATGTTTTTTCTCAATGTGGGTTAACCTTTAAAAAATATTTTAGACCTATGGAGTACAAACGAGTTTGGAGGGTGAAAAAAGAACTTCTAATTCCGGAGGTGAACTCTGTGTGTTCTTTGTCAGAGCCTGTGGATTTTACTTTTGTTAAAGATTCAATTGATTCGAGTTTGGCTATTGATATCCCTGTTTTGGCTCCCATGCCACTTAAACCTTTATGTTTTTCTACCTCATCGCCTTTTGATTCTTTGTTCAGGAATTTTAGTGAGTCATTAGTCCCTTTGGTTGGAGAATCTATGGATTGTTTTTCGTCTATTGATGACTTAAATCTGGGTGTTTTGGGGTTTGTCTCATCTATCAAAGAATCTCATTCTAAAGGGAATGGATGTTTCTTACGTTCCTGTTTAAAAGAAACTTTGGTGGGTTTTCCTGTTAATAATGGTCTGCAACATTTTGGGACGCCTCTGAAGTTGTTGGTTTATAGGTCAATACTGAGAGGGGGGGTGAATCAATATTGTTATCTTTTCACTTGATTTAACCACTTATTAATTTTAACATTAAAACACATAACAACAAGAATACACAAAACACGATTTTAACGTGGAATCCCAATAAGGTAAACCACCAATACGTCCTATTACTACAAAAATGTTATTTACAAATAGTTTTTCCTGCTACTATAGACAAGGATGGTATTACACCTTGTTTACTAATACCAATTGGAAGGAGACTATGACCCACTGGTTTATCAGCTTCGAATGAAAGGATGCTACGACACCCTATTTACCAATGCTAATTGGAAGGAGGATACGAACCCCTGGTTTATCAGCTTCTACTAAAAGGATGCTACAAAACCCTATTTTGTCAGCTATGACTCACAGGATGCTCCTACACCCTATTTACCAGCTTCTGCTAGAAGGAGGAAACAACCCCCTGCTGGATTATTTCTTGCCCTAGCTCCACCCTACCACCGTAATATGTTACTCATGATTTCTCTCCCACTAATTTCTATCACTGTCCCACAAGTCTTTGTTACTGATGCTACAACACAAGATACAGAGAAATATTCCTTCTTACTGAGGTTGTTGCTTAAATACTTCTTAGCGATTAAGCTTCTTTCAACAGTCACGTCTCTTCAAATTAAAATAAAAACACCTTTCACTATTGTGCCCTTTTAGATATGAATATCACACCTTTCAGAACGTCCTTTCATGTTCTTCCATTGATCCTCCACCTCAGAGATCGTTTCCGCAGCTTGGAAACCATTTATGCATCTCTCTCCAACATTTGCAGGTGCTTCTGCACTACCAAACTTATTTATGCAATCTCATCTTCCAGATTTAATCAGAGTCATTGATCTTATTTCTAAGTCCATCTGGACCATCAATCTAACCATTAATTTCCATGTTAAAATCGTCTTTCCACACCAATATTTCCTCATCAACGATTCCCCACCGTTGATCTTCATCGGACGTTTTCCTGACCATCGATCTCCAGATTGCGAGATCGAGATGTGGGATGTCGACTGTTTGCTTGTTCCTTTCCGCAAACTCCTTTTAGCAATCTTCTTTCCATAATTTTTCTTCCGCACTGTCGATTTTCGTGGAATATATTTCAGTCGTCCGATCTCTCCAGATTGCGGGATGTGGGATCCTAAAATATTTAATGTTACTTTCATAATTATCTTTCCACATTTTCCTTCCGCACCATCGATCTGTTGCGGGATTAATCTCAGTCATTCGATTTGTGCGGGTTGCTAAATATTTAATGTTACTTCCGCAATTCTCTTTCCGCATCGTCGATCTGCTTTTATGGGAACTAGTCTCAGCCGTCTAATCTTTTGAGATTACGGGATGCAGGATGCGGGATGCCTAACCAACTTTCCAAAGTTGCCTCCCTGCAACTTTCCTTCTGCATGCGGGATGTGGGATGCCCGACCAACTTTCCAATTTTTGACTTCTGCGATTTCATTCCACAACTTTGTTTCCGCATTCTTCTGGACCATTGATTTCCTTGCGGATTTACCCATGACCGTCCAATATTGATCTTTTGCAAAACTTTGGATTTTCCACCTATCTTTTGCGGTAAGCTTCCTAACCATCAGATCTTGTGCGGGATGCTTCCTAATCGTCCATTCTAGAACTAATGCAGATCTGCATTTTGTCTTTGCAGATTATACAAAAATCGATACTCATTCATCAGATCTCATCCAGATAACTATGCCACCTCATCAACGTGCCATGCCATCACTATATTCATTTATGCCACCTCATCAACGTGCCATGCCATCACTATCTTCATTTATGCCACCTCATCATTATGTCATTTCGTCTTTACTTTGACTTATGCTGTGCTAACTCTGTGTTAACTCTGTCATGGTATCTTTTTCTTATCCTTTGTTCTTCATAAGAAACTTTGTCATCCTTAGTCTTTCATCATCATTAGGACACCATCATATTCCATGTCATCATATGTGTCATGCCAAATCCTCAATTATGCCATGTGATGTCATCATATGTGTCATACCACATCCTCAACTTATTCCATGCCATGCCATTACTAATTTAGTCTTTCACTGAGTTTTTCCTGTCATCATATCCACTGGTTATTCCTTTGTCATTCATGAACACCTTTGACATCAATGACAAATATAACCCAAAATTGACAACAATCTCCCCCTTTGGCATTGATGGCAACCTCTAAGCATTCTCCCCCTTTGACAAAAATGACAAAGGATAACCTGTTATGTCAATGCTACACCTATTTTGACATAGGTTTTTATGTTTGACAGCCCCCCCTATCATCATATCTCCCCTTTGTTAACTGAACTGTGTTATTTAATCAATGTATTATCTTTTATCTTAACACTTCCTCTCTTGAAACAGGTTCTTGAATGATAGATTAATTGATAGATCCATGGACTCCCCCTTGTCACTGTACTTCCTCTCCTTTGTGAACATTTTTGTGACAGAGTTTACACTCAGCATTTTTCCACACTTTTCATTTTATGTTGTGTCATCCATACACCATCCTTGATCACCCATCATCTTTGAAGAAGACAGCTTTCCATATACTTTCAACATTAGATACCAATTGACTTTTTCTTAGATACCAATTGGAATTTTCTGACTTTAACTCCCCCTGAGTATAAGATCCCTTCTAATGTTATTTTCAGGTTTTCCCCTTTTTTTAAAAATCATGAGAGACCTTTTTAGAAAAGGATCCCACAGTCATCACTACATCCTTCTTCATCACCTTCATCTTTATCGGTGTATTCTTCTACATCACTAAGTAGCTTTCCCTCATGATGAGTGTCATTTTTATCTGTGACCTCATTATTCTCAACATCAACTATAGAGACTTCATTAATGACTGAAAGTTGTGTTTCTTATGAAGCTTCTAATTCTTTCATACACACCTTTTCAGGAGGTGTACTATTTACTTGTCCTTCACCATGCTCTGGGTTGGTGTCCTGTTCCCTTTTCATCCTTTGATTTTGTCACCTAACTCTGCAGTTAGCCACCTTGTGACCAAACCTATGACAGTAATGACAATAACCATGAAATTTTTCTTTATCCACAATAGGTCTTTGGTTATTCTAGTTTCCTGACTGCCATTTTCTTCCACTATTTATGAACCTCTACTGGAGCATCACATTTTAGTTTACAATTTCTAGCCAAGTGTCCAAATTTATTACATTTGTAACACTCTATATCAAACCTTGGAGAATTCCAAACTGGTTGTGATTCCTTACCTTCGGTTGTTTAATTGCATCCTTCTTGTACTCATGAACCTTTTCATAAGCCTTGCATTTCAAGACTTTATGACCAAAGTTATTACAGGAATAACAATGATCTAGAAATATTTTATGATTTCTATTTATGACTTGTCTCTTGGGATCCTCATGAGTTCTGTCTTTGTCATGAAAGGATAGAGCATCTTCTTTGCAATCCTTTTTAACAGGATTCTTCAGTACTTCAACATAGCTCTTTATACTTCCTCTCTGATTAGTGAGTGGGAAACTCTCTGGCTTCTTCTCTTTAACGAACCCCAAACCAGATCTATCACTTGATGGTCTTTGACTGTTCAGAATGTCATCCAAAATCTTTGAGCTATTTTAAAACTTATATTTGATGAAATTTTCATCAACCCCTTCTCTAAGTGGAGCAATTTCTTTCTCAAGTTTTTCATAATCTTGAATTCTCTTCCTAAGAAGAACTACTAGATCTTCCTCACTCTTCTTGGTCTCTTGAAGTTGGTTTCTCAAATTAGTAATAATCCGATTTGTCTCTTCTTGGTGTTTAGATAGTTTCTCTTTCAAAACTTTGTTTATTTTCCTACCTCTTTCAATTTCATCTACAACATCCATGTATTAAGCTTCTATGTCCATTTCTAATTCCTCATCTAAGTTTGTTGTTCTTAAAAACATGATTTCATTATCTTCACTCATTTCCTCATCTTCACTTTCTTCCTTGGAATAGAAGTTCTTCTTTTTCTCTTTATACTTCTTTCTACCCTTATGGAAGCATGATTCTTCATGGTCACTCACCTCTTGTTCTAGGTAGGGACACTTATGGCAAAAATGTCCAATCCTTCCACAGTTTAAACATTTCAAGGGTAGCTTACCGTTGTATTTTCCAGTGCCTTTATTAAGTTTACTTACAAATAGGGCTTCCTCATCATCTAGATTCTTTGATTGATTTTTGTAAGATACTTCTAAGGTTGTTTCTTTCTTCGAGGTTTCATTCAGTCCAGTTCTCATCTCATACGCAGTGAGAATTCCATGTAGCTCATCTACTGTCACTGTTTTAGGATCATCTCATTCGTCTAGGGTGGAAACCTTTGAGTCATATCTTATTGGTAATGTTCTTAGTATCTTGCTTACCACTTCTTTTTCTTTCAGTTTTCCTCCAAGACCTCTAATAGCATTAACCACCTCATCTACACGAACAAGGTATTCCCCAATATTCTCTTCTTCTCTCATTTTGAGGCTTTCGAATTGACCTTTATATGTCTACAGTTTGGATTCTTTGACCTTAGATGTTCCTTCATAGATTACCTTCAACTTATCCCAGGCTTGTTTGGCCGAAGTGCATTGCAGAACCTTAGTAAACGCAGTGTTTGTTAATCCACTCAAGATTGCATTTAGGGATTTGGTATTGCCTTCATATTCACCTAGTTAAAGTGTGTCTATAGGGTATAGGTTTCCTATGTTATGTTCTTTCTCAGTTGCTTCCCAAACCTTCCATCCCAGGGACATCAGATGACACCTCATTCTTACACTCCAATATGCATAGTTTTCTCCTGTAAATAGTGGAGGTATGTTAGTGGCCAATCCTTCTTGTTGATCCATGGTGGTTATATAAAGGATCTACCTTCTAGTGGTTAAACCGTGTTGAAGGAACCCGCTCTGATACCAATTGTTGGTTTATAGGTCAATACTGAGAGCGGGGGTTGAATCAGTATTGTATCTTTTTACTTAATTAACCACTTATTAATTTTAAAATTAAAACACATAACAACAAGAATACACATAACACAATTTTAACATGGAAGCCCAATAGGGTAAACCACCAGTACATCCTATTACTGCAAAATTGTTGTTTACAAATAGTTTTTCTTCTTGTTACAATCAAGGATGGTATTACACCCTATTTACCAATACCAATTGGAAGGAGGCTACGACCCTTTGGTTTATCAACTTCGACTGAAAGGATGCTACGACACTCTATTTACCAATTCCAATTGGAAGGAGGCTATGATCCCCTGGTTTATCAGCTTCTACTGAAAGAATGCTACAACACCCTGTTACAGGATGCTCCTACACCCTATTTACCAGCTTCTGCTGGAAGGAGGAAACAACCCCCTGCAGGCTTGTTTCTTACCCTAGCTCCACCCTTACACCCTAATATGTTATTCACTATTTCTCTCCTACTGATTTCTGTCACTCCCACTGGTCTCTGTTACTAATGCTGCAACACAAGCTACAGATACATCTTCCTTCTTACTGAGGCTGTTGCTTAAATAATTCTCAGTGTTTAAGATTCTTTCAACAATCACGTCTCTTCAAATTGAATAAACACACCTTTCATTGTTGCACCCTTTCAGATATGAATATCACACCTTTCAGAATGTCCTTTCATGTTCTTCCATTGATCCTCCACCTCAGAGATCATTTCCGCAGCTTGGAAACGATTTCCGCATCTCTGTCCAACGTTTGCAGGTGCTTCCGCACTGCCAAATTTCCTTATGCAATCTCATATTATAGATTTAATCAGAGTCGTTGATCTTATTTCTAAGTCCATCCGGACCATTGATCTAACCATCAATTTCCACATTAAAATCATCTTTCCACACCAAGATTTCCTCATCAACGATTCCCCACCGTTGATCTTCGTCGGACGTTTTCCTGACCGTCAATCTCTAGATTGCGGGATGCAGGATGCAGGATGTCGACTGTTCACTTTTTCCTTTTCACAAAATCCTTTCCACAATCTTCTTTCCGCAAGCTTCTTTCCGCAAATTTTCTTTCACACAGTTGATTTTCGTGGAATCAATTTCAGTCGTCCGATCTCTCCAAATTGCGGGATGCGGGATCCTAAAATATTTAACGTTACTTCCACAATTCTCTTTCTGCATTTTCCTTCCGTGCCATTGATCTGTTGGGAGATTAATCTCAGTCGTCCGATCTCTACGGGATATAGGATGCAGGATGCTAAATCTTTAACGTTACTTACGCAATTCTCTTTCCGCATTTTCCTTCCGCACCGTCGATCTGATTTTGGCGAAACTAATCTTAGTCGTCCGATCTTTCCAGATTGCAGGATGCAGGATGCGGGATGACCGACCAACTTTCCAAAGTTGCCTCCCCGCAAATTTCCTTCCTCATGCGGGATGCAGGATAGGGGATGCGATATGCGCTACCAACTTTCCAATTTTCGACTTCCGCGATTTCATTCTGCATTCTTCTAGACTGTTGATTTCCTTGCGGATTTACCCCTGACCATTCGATCTTGATATATTGCGAAACGTTGTCTTTTTCGCCTATCTTTTGTGGGATGCTTTCTAACCATCATATCTTGTGCGAGATGCTTCCTAACTGTCCATTCTAGAACTAATGCGGATCTACATTCTATCTTTGTAGATTATACAAAAAATGATCCTCACTCATTAGATCTCATGCAGATAACTATGCCACCTCATCAACGTGCCATGTCATCACTATATTCATCTATGCCACCTCATCATCGTGTCATTTCATCTTTACTTTGACCTATGCCGCGTTAGCTCTGTGTTAACTCTGCCATGGTATCTTTCATCATCATTAGGACACCATCATATTCCATGTCATCATATGTGTCATGCCACATCCTCAACTATGCCATGCGATGTCATCATAGGTGTCATGCCACATCCTCATCTTATGCCATGCCATGCCATTACTACTTTTGTCTTTCATTGAGTTTGTCCTGCCATCATATCCACTGGTTATTCCTTTGTAATTCGTGAACACCTTTGACATCAATGACAACTATAACCCAAACTTGTCAATAGAAGTCTGATCCTATTAATGATTTTGGGGGCGTTGTTTCTTCTGGAAGTCGATTTGGGGTTCTTAGAGCATTGAACAACCCTTCTAAGGGTTCCTTATGGTTGTGTTATCCCCACGTTATCCCTCAATCGTCGAGGGTTAGCTAGTTTACCCAAAAAACTAGCGGTGCGGCAGATGGTAGAGGAGCAGGATCCTGATATTTCATTTCTTCAAGGAAGTATGGAGAGGGGTGAACTTATAGTAGCAGAATTGGAGACTATGCTTAAAGGATGGTCCTTTGTTTCTGTGGATGCTTTTGGAAAGTCGTGTGGACTTCTGTTAGGATGGAAACTTAACTATTTTCATTTCCAAAATGCTTGGGATGTTGTGTCTGGATTGAGTGTTACCCTTTTCTCCATTGGACTCAAAGTGTCTTCGTGTTTTGTAAATGTTTATGGACCTTATGTTGAAAGGGAATTTTTTTGGAATAAAATTCTATCTTTGGAGTGTTTTATTAGTAGTAAGTTGATCTGTGGAGGAGATTTGAATTTTTCTATAGGATTTTTTGAAATTTGGGGTGATCGAGCTTAGTGTTAGAAAACAGGACTACAAAGCAATAACAAATATACAGTTAAATTTCTCAACAAGATGAAAAACACATTAAAACATTACAGAGAGACACAGATATAACGTGGTTCACCCAAACGATGGGCTACGTCCACAAAGAAATTGTCAGTCCAGAAAGATGAAGGGATACACCCTGCAGCAAAACTACTGCACTTCCTCTTCACGCTCTCATAGTCTCTCTTCCAATACAATACAATACCATACTCAGTCATTTTACAATGCTTTCTTTTATAGGGGAAATACAATGGGAAAATTCTAGAGTTAACCCAATACCATGGGTCCATAATATTGTTGGCCAACACACATGTCTGAACTCCAAGGCAAGGGGAATGAGTGTACAATACTCCTGGGTTACAATCACAACTGAATAATATCTCTGGATTTGGAAGATTAGGCTCCACAACCAACACTCAGGTGGATCCTCTATCTGACTTCTTTACCTTAAAGATGGATGCTTTTGGATTGGTGGATATAGCTCCTGTTGTTTTACTTCCAACGTGGTCCAATAGAAGGGTTGGGTGTGACAATATCTGTAAACGCCTTAATCGTCTTCTGGTATTTGTCGATCTGTTGGATATTGATTTACATTTTCATTAGTGGGTTGGGTGTGGTGGAGATTCGGATCATCATCTGGTTTTCTTACAGATTAATAATGGTGAGGTCAAACCGAGCAGCCCTTTCAAGTTCAATGCTCATTGGTTAAAGGATGAATGTTTTGTTAATATTTTGAAAGATTATTGGAAGGTTTATGTGGAAAATGATTTGGTCTCTCTTGCCTCACATTTCACTTCTAATCTAAGAATTTTAAATGAGGTACCTATACACTGGTCTGTTGGGAAAAATACCCAAGATCTGAAGGATTTAGTGGATATTGAACTCAAGTTGATTGAGTCTTTCAATAAGTTGGGGTTTGGGTTTTTCTCGGAAGAGGATAAATCAGTGTTGACAGGTTTGGAAGTAAAAGAGTTATTCTTTTAGATTGTGAACATGCTGCCCGACAGAAAAGTAGGGTCGTTTGGCTTACATGTGGTGATGATAACACTGCTTTCATTCATAAGTATGCTCATCATAGGAAGCATGTTAATTCCATCTGGAAGATTGTGGATGATGGATGTTCTTTGGTTGAAGGGTTTGAAGCTATTGAAGGGGATGTGGTTAAGCATTTTGAGACTCTTTTTGAGGAGGATAAAACTCTTTATCTTCCTGAAATTCTGAAAATTGCCAAGAATATCTCTACTTTAGTTTCTGATGAAGTTAATGATGAACTAATGGATCCTATTACTCTCAGTGAGATAGAGGTGGTTATTGCTTTATGTAAAAATGACAAAAGTCTGGGTCCGGATGGGATCCCTATTGAGGTTTATAGGGTGTTATTTGATGTTTTGGGCCTGGATATTATGCGTGTTGTGGATGATTCTCGAAGATTTGGAAAAATCTCGAGTGTGTTTAATTCCACTCTGATAGCCCTTATTCCTAAGTCTGACCTTCCTAAATCCTTTAAAGACTTCAGGCCTATTTCCCTGTGTAATTGTATTTATAAAATCATTGGTAAGGTCATTTCTGTTTGTATTAAGAAGGTTTTATGTTTTTCTATTTCTGGAGAACAGTTTGGTTTCCTTCCAGGGAGGCAGATACATGATGCAGTGGGGGTCATTCAGGAAAGGATTGCATTATATTCATAGTAAACATTTGAAGTATGTGGTTTTAAAATTATACCTTTCTAAAGCCTATGATCGGGTGAGTTGGACATATCTTCGGGTTATCCTTTCTTAGATGGGTTTTGCAATGTCTTTTATTACCTGGGTTATGGGCAGTCTTTCTTCTGTTTCATTTGCCATCTTGGTTAATGGAGCTGCATCCTATTTCTTTTGAAACATGGTCGAGGGCTTCATCAAGGATGCCCTTTGGCTCCTTTTCTGTTCCTTATTGTTGTGGAAGGTTTGGGTAGAGCTATACTTGATCTTAAAGATCGTGGGGTTTATCATGGACTTTCTTTTGGAAACAGGATCACTTTAACCCATGTACTTTTTGTTGATGATATTGTCTTGGTTTCTGATGGATCAGAACAGTCGTTAATGTCTCTGCAAGAGGTATTGAATTGTTTTTGTAAAGCATCTGGTATGGTGATCAATGAAGACAAATATTCTATTCTTCATGCTGGTTTGGATGATTATGAGATTCTTTTTTTACAGGATGTTTTTACTTTTCCCTTATCCAAACTTGAGAATGGTTTAAAGTATCTTGGTTTTACTCAGAAACCATGCATATATCTTATCAAGGGCTAGGATTGGTTGATTGCAAAAGTGGAGAAAAGGGTTAAAAATTGGAGTTTTCGTTGGCTGTCCAAATGTAGAAAACTTATTTTGATTAAATATGTTCTTGAGGCTATTTTGCTATATTGGATGCATTTATAGATTCCGTTGAGTGTTATTGAAAAGATCAGAAAAATCTGTTTTAAGTTCTTATGGGCTGGTAAAGATCTCTTTGGTTTACCTTGGACTTCATGGAGGTCTTTGGTCAATCCAAAGTATCTGGGAGGTTGGGGTCTTAAAATTCTTGTTTTATTTGCAAAAGCCCTGGCTGCTAAGAGTGCCTGGAATATCATTCATGGAACTAGGCTGTGGGTTCAAATTTCTATTCAAAAGTATATACGTCCTTTATCCTTGCTTGATTGGCTCAGAAGTTTAGTCAAACAGAAAAGGAAAATATCTACTTGCTAGAAAGCAGTTTTATGGTCTTTTGATTTAATCGGAGACAGTCTTGTTTGGAAGGTTGGCAATGGAGCTGAGATACGTATTGGAATGAATCCATTGGTTGGTTGTCTTTGGAGACATCTTTTACCTATTCATTTGATTGAAAGGATTCATTCTTTTGGGTTTTATTTTTTGAAGGATATAGGACATGTCCTGGTTTGAATTTATTTCAGGAGTAGGATTGGTTATCTGCTAATGTTGTTGGCATTGTGGATACACAGGATGTGGCTTCCCATAACAAATTTGTTGTTGTTCTTAAAACCAGTAATATAAGGTTAAAAAATTATGTGGATGAGCTAGTATGGATTCAATCAAAATATGGAATTTATTCTCCTAAAGTTGGATACATGCAACTTATCATTGATAAGAATGAAGTGGAGATTTGTTGGTGGTGGAAAGCAATTTGGAAATTTAAATGTCCACCTAGGGCCAAATTTTTTGTTTGTTTTTTATTGTCTAATAAGGCATTAACTTGGGATGTTCTATGTAGAAAAGGAAGGGAAGGGCCGGGCAGGTGCTATTTATGCAAAGGTGATGGAGAGTCAAATCTTCATTTGGGTGTGGAATGTCCTTAAACTAAAAGTGTTTGGAGGAAAATTGAATCAAAGTTGCAATTAAACAATTTGTGGATGGGTATTTTTGTGGAAGCATGTCTTAAGACTTATTGTCTTAATAAGGACTTAAACGTTATAAGATCTTTACCTATTATTGTCCTTTGGTTTATTTGGAAGGCAAGGAATCATAACTGTTTTGAGGATTTTCTCCCTTTGCCTATCCAAGTCTCATATTTTTGTTTGGGTTTGTTGAGATTTATTCCACAGGGTAGCATTGTTATAAAAGCCAGACTAGTGGTTGAGGAATCTATTGACAAAACTTTTCCTTGGGGCTATTTTGATGGTTCGGCTGTAGGAGATCCAAAAGTCTATGGAGTAGGAGGAATCTTATTTTTATCTGAGGATCGTTTTATTTCTTTTAAAGATGGTATTGGGAATGGATCTAATAATTATGCTGAACTTCTTGGTTTAAAATTGCTTCTTAAACTTGCTTTGGATAATCAAATTAGTAAATTACAAGTTTTTGGTGACTCTCAGCTTGTTATTAACTGGGTTAATGGTATGTACAAAATGCATAATTTGTTGCTTTCTCCACTACTTTATGAAGTTATCAAATTTTATGGAATGCTGGATTCAGTGGTCTTTCAACATATTTACAGGGAAAAGAATTCTACACCAGATGACTTTGCAAAAGATGGTTCTCTGGTTCGGGAAGGAGTTTGGCATGTTATGAAACATTGGAATTCAGAGTATTCAGAGACCATGTCAACTTTTAAAAAAATTTGGTGATCATGATTCGGATTTTTGTGGAGTTTTTTTATCAAGACTTTAAATAGAAACCTTTAGCATGTGTGCCTTCTGGTGGTATGGTTTTGGGTTGTTATATATGATGTATGTCTTTTGAGAGTTTTTTGGTGACTTATTTGGATTGAGACTCTATGTCTCTTTTAATGAAGAGTGGTTTACTATATATATATATATATCTATTTTTGAGCCTTGAACAACATTTGTATATCTAAAACAAGAGTGTATAAATACAAACTTATGAAATATGTGAAGATTTTCTTGATCATGAACAATACTATTATTTGGACAACTTTTTTCTATAAAAAAAAAACAAAACATTACAATACTGAGTAACTATTAAATAAATAAATTGATAAAGTTACTTCTTTCTCAATTTTATTTAAATATAATTTCTATTATACTTCTCTATCAAAATAGCTTTTACAAACCCATCATCCTAACCTTTTTAAACAAAATCTATTTTATTATGAAATTTGTTTATCATAGAAAATTGATTTGACGTATATTTGTCACGATGTGGTTCCATCTCTACTTTTTATTTATCATTACCGCACTCTTTTTTTTTTTTCAAATATTTTATATTAACAATGTATGGAAACTGAAAGCCCGTGACGTTAACCAGATATTATCACTTTGCGATTCGTTACCAATTGTGTTATAATTGGTTTTACGTTTATAAAGTTCAGTTTCTTGCTAAACTTCATCTCATTTTCATCTTTCCGGCTAGCCGTTCAAATCTGAAATGAAAGGTCTGCCGCAGCTCGGTAATTGTTTCAGCGTGGCGAAGCCTGCCATTCTTGATTGTCATTTTCGTGATAATGATACATGCGATGCGAGAATCTTCAAATTTATTACCGTTTCAACTTGAAACGGTTATAATATCTGGAAAAAGCTGCTGTTCCAGGGCCCACCATTTCAATTTCTTAAAAAAAACACCCACTCGCTCTATGCTGCCTGCCAACTGTCATTTATTCCACAAAAGCAAGCAGCTCATCTATTTAAGGAAGCCGCTGCAGACTTCGCTCGTTATCTTCTAAACTTTTTATTTTTTTGAGAATGATCTTGGATTGATTGAATTTCTGGCCTTGCCATTTTCCTTAATTCATGCTCCGACCAGCTGTGTTTTTTTTGTTTTCCTATTATTCTGTTCTTTTCATTTTCTTTCTTGTATGGGTCAGTTCAGATCTCTGGTTGGAATACTGTGGTTTTTTTCGGTGCACCGAATTTTGTTTTCCGATTTTTTATCTTCTTGATTTCATATCCATGTTCATTTCATGGCTTGGAGTCCATTAAAATGAAGCAGCAGTGGTAATTGGAGCTCAATTCATGCCTCACGCGATCAAAAATTTTCCAAGGTAATTCTCTGAGTTTTCTGTCATTGGAAAGGAAGAAATAGTTTAATTTTGGCACCCCATATGTCAATACATTCCATGGCTATCATGGAACCAGTTTAAAATTTAAATATCTGTGACATTGTTTTGTTGAATACTGTCTCTCTAACTCATGAGTATTTCTTTAAACCGATGCATTTAAGTTTTTCAGGACGTGGATTTAATTTTTGGATTTATTGTTGGTAGATTTGGATTCATCGTTTATTATAACATTCTTATATGCTTGTGCCACAGCAGTTATTGTTGTGCAAGATCCGATGCAATGGACATCAAGGACATTTTTGGAAGATACAATACTTTTTAATCTGGTACGGCTTCCCCTCCATTCTCTGTGCATATTTAAAATAATTTTTTTTTCCCATAATGCCCATCCTATTAAATGAATGTTATTAAATATGATGTCCAGTAAATTTGATTATATAGGCTTGCCGACTGCGAACCGAAATAATTTGTGGAGGACCATTTCACTTAAATTACAACACGGCGGTAATTATAGGTTTTCCAATTTGAACCAGTTTTCAGTGTTCAGATTTAAATCATATGTTTTCTTCAAACTAAACTGAAATAATTTGTGGAGGACCATTTCACTTAAATTACAACACGGCGGCAATTATAGGTTTTCCAATTTGGACCAGTTTTCAGTGTTCAGATTTAAATCAAATGTTTTCTTCAAACTAAATTACAGAAAAAATATTTCCAAAGTACTAAAAAGTGCGACTGTCTATTTCCCAAAGCCTGACCGGTGGGTATCCAAGTACTAAACCATGCGACTGAATACCTAAGAGGAATCGATCACTTGACTTAAGAAGAAAGTCGATCAAGTTTACATGATATTTGTTAGGAAGCAATATTTAAATCAGTATATCAGTTAGAGTTTTAATTATTAAAATAATATATATAATGAGATTATTAATATTATTGTTTGGTTTCACTTTTATTTATTTTTTATTAACCCATCTTGCTCAGGATTTCATTGTTGAAAAATAAAAATATTTTAAAATATTAAAATAAGAAAACTAGTAAAAATATATTATTAAATATATTAAAAATTGTAAAATTAAATAACAATTAAAAAATTAAATTTATAATAAATTTAAAATTATATATAGGATATTATTATATTTACTTTTGAAATTGTATTTATAAAATTTATTATTAAATTTATGAACTATCATTTTTTGAATAATTATTTTATATTCATGCTAATTGCAGCATGGCTGGACCAAATAAACCTATGGCATCTTGGAGGGCATTAATAGAAGTGGGAAGTGGAAATTGAAGCTCAATCCGTTCCTCATTAGATAAAAAAAAAATTCCTATAATATATATATTATTGTATTGTGTAGTTATTTTTAGAATTGTATTTATAAAATTTATTATAAAATTAATATTGAATTTATGAGTGATTATTTTTAGGAAAAATTATTTCATATCCATGCTCATTGTAGCATGGCTTGACCAAAAACCTATGACATTTTGGAGTGCATTAAAATGAAGAAGTGGAAATTGGAGCTGAATTTGTACCTAGCTCTATAAAAAAAATTGGGTATTATTTATTTGGTTTATGTCATGGGAAAGAAAAAATTAATTTAAATATTTAATTTTTTAAATTTTTTGTCTTTAAGTTATATTTAAAATTTAAATATATGTGGATTTTTATTTAGTATTTCTTTTTTAAAGAAAAAAACATTCCTTGATATTTTATTGAATCAAAGGTAATTAGTTACATCATCATGTTGATAAAACCAATCAAGTAATTTTAATCATATATACATTATATTGTGTATATTTAAGTTTTGGGCAATCTTGATTTTTTTTAATTCATTATTTATTATAATAATATTTTTAGATGTTTGTACCGGGTTAGTTTTTGAGGCAAGATGCGGTGCATTGTACAACTTTCTCGTCCCTTCGTATGCATCTCTAAGATAAAAAAAGCTTTTACAACATATTTGAAACATGTTTATTATCTGTGTAAAAAGTACACTAACAAATGTCCAATACCATGCCCTGTATATTAAATGAATGTTATTTAATATGATGCACAATAAATTTGATCAGTTTTACTATGTTGGCACTATAGTTTAAAATTTAAATATCTATGACACTGTCTGTTTGTTTTTTTATGTTATGTTGAATACTGTCTCTTTGGCTCTTATTTAAGTATTTTTTTAAACGGCGTTTATTTAAGTTTTGGTCAACCTTATTTTTCTGGACATGGATTTAATTTAATTGGATTTGTTATTTCTTCGGACATTCTTAGATGTTTGTGCCACGGCAGTTATTGTAATTTGTTGTGCATGATGAGATGCAATGGACATCAAGGGCATGTTAGGAAGATACAATACGTTGGATTCTGGTAGGGCTTCCACTTACATTCTTCCTGCACATTTAAAATAAAATAGATTTTGCTATATATTTGTAACATGTTTATTTGTTTGTGTAAGGAAAGGTAATAAATCTCAATACGATGCCCAACATATTAATTAAATGACACTTTCCCAACATTCTTTTTTTCACACAGATTTAAATGAATGTTATTAAACATGATGTCCAACTACAAACAGAAATAATTTGGTGAGGAGCATTTAAGTTAAATTACTACAGGATGGTAATTACAAGTTTTCCAAATTGATTCAGTTTTAAGTGTCTACTTGAGATTTATATCGCATCCATATGTTTTCTTTGAGTTAAATTACTGAAAACGATATTTCCTGGGTTATGAAATTACTAAACCATGTGACGACCATTTCCCAAAGAGTGAGCCATGGCTTGCGTCCATTCCTATAAATGTTTGGAATTCGTATGAGGAATTAATTATTTGAGGAATTAATGATATTGCGTCCATTAATTACTAGATCAAGTTCACATTATGTTTGTTTGGTAGCAATATTTAAATTAGTCATTAAATATCATTTTCTAGTTTTAATTATTAAATAATATATAGGGTAGGATTATGGTATTATTATTATTAATTATTATTGTTTGTTTTCGCTTTAAATTAGTTATAATATATTAATCGAAGTTGCTAGGATTTTCCATGGCTTTCAACGAATGTTGCGTCTAACAATTGAGGGTTGGGCCTGAAACTCATAAAGATCTGCTTGCAACATAGGGCGAGGGGGATCGACCTTTTACGAAAGAAAAGGAGAGGGAAAGTTTACTCTGTAGCAAAACAATCGACAATAAGCACTGGACCTTAAGTCGTTCAAAGTAATAGATCGGTTTGGCCCTTCTTTTTCATATGGTCCAATGCTCGAGTCGTACGATTGGCCGACCCTACATCAACAACGCCTGACTCGATAAGGAACTATTACCAACTCTATATTTATCACATGATTTCAGCTCGGATGGAAGAAATAGTAATTGCTTAGTCGGCTATCTATAAAAATATAACAGGACGGGAGTGGATTGAGGAGGACCTTACTTAGCCGGCCATTTCCTTTTGGTAATATCTAGGAATCTAGTCCTTACTTAGCCGGCCATTTCACCCAGCCCACCAGGGATCCATTCCCACCGAGACATTGGCCTGCTGTGATAAGGCTCAAAGGATAGGCGCCCCCTGGATAGACTACTGCCCCTTGTCGGGATTGGAGTCGGGACGTCTCGGTCCTTGCTGAGTCACAAGTTTCTGGTATATCCTGGCTTGCGGGCTGCCGGTTTATACCTTAGGGGTTATAGTGGCAGCAGCGGATTTGATCCTGGGCCTGGCCCAGACAAGTTTGACAAGTTACCGATTCCCCTTGAGCTAAAAAAAAATATCTAGGAATCTAAGGGTTCGAATAGGTTATTATTTCTTTATTCCTTCACTCAACTCACTGACATTGAATTGTTAAATTAGGTATGGGTAGGATTTCATTTCCATTATCTCCAACGACTTTTCTACTGGATAAAAGTTTTATTTGAGCATGATGCAGCCACCATTATTATTAAGGAGCCTGTCACTCTGCATGCTTTATCCAATGTACCCTCCCACTATTAATTAATTGCGGACAAATACCTAGACCAATTAGTCCCTGTTACAGATAGGGAAAGGATTCCAGAACGAACACTACTAATATGAAAATATGCCTGATAATTACACTGTCGTTCCTTATACTCTTTGAGATCGATCTCCTGAATTAGTCCCTGTTACAAATAGGGAAAGGATTCCAGAACGAACACTACTAATATGAAAATATGCCTGATAATTACACTGTCGTTCCTTATACTCTTTGAGATCGATCTCCTGACACTGGATAACTTACTGATATATAGAAGAATGGAATTGGGAACATCTAATTTTTAAGCCTTACTGATATATAGCAGAATGGAATTGGGAACATCTAATTTTTAAGCAGGGTTATAAAAATGGAAGGGGAGGGGAGGAGTAAGTATATTAAATATATATATATTTTCCAACCAAACCTCCACGCTGGTCAGTCATTGCTACTATTAACCATGAGGTTTGAACATGAGAAACCTCACTGAGACCAAATGAGCTACACCTCATGACTAACTAAGAGTGACTAAAAGTAAGTATATATATATAAATGATATATCGGAGAATGGAATTGGGAACTATAAACGGAACTATATATGTACCCTTGGGTTCAATGCCAACTATAAACGGAAGATAGGTCGCATTCAACCTTTAGAACTTGACTTAACTATAACTATCTGGTTGCTCACCCAAAAACTCTTATCGATTGGAAGAAATATCTCAAGCTGTAGGGCTATCTTCTTAATAACACTGAGGCGAATAAGAGAATCCAAATTCATCACTCTTGAGTTAGGTAGACTTTAATCTGCTATACCATCAAAAGTGCTTCACCATACAAAGCCCATTCAAACGAGTCTACTTTTTGCTCAATATGACTTAGAATCATTCTGTCCAAAATAGCATTTCACAGCTGACGGGAACGACATTTCACAGCCTTATTTATCTATGCCATTTAACCCATCAAAAGTGCTTCACCATCCAAAGCCCATTCAAACGAGTCTACTTTTTGCTCAATATGACTTAGAATCATTCTGTCCAAAATAGCATTTCACAGCTGACGGGAACGACATTTCACAGCCTTATTTATCTATGCCATTTAACCCACTAAATTGAGGGGTTGCTTTTCTATCGACGGTACCATCTCAAGAACCATATGAAATGAATTGATTCATACTATTAAGAAGAGGCGGGCAAGCGCTTGTTAATCAACGAACTCGACCTAGCTAGTAGGTAAATTTGTCTTCCTTCCATTTTATTGATGCGAGAACGTCTATTCCTTCCATAGTGTTTCAATTCTCTATTCCTTGGAGATCACGAGGAAGATACCTGACACCATTTGATTGATCGAGCGAGAATGTCTACGAGACCATCGTTCAAGTCCGTTGCACTTACTATTTAATTGAAGGCCATAATCATCTACTCTCTACATACTTTGAAACTTAACACCGGGGCCCTCTTGAACAGTTTGCTTCCTCGGCCCAATTACTGTTCCAAAGCCAAAAGTTCCAAGGAATGGTTTTTTGGGGTTCACCATACATAATAATCAGCCGGATCTTTCGACTCACAATGAAAGGAAGATGCAGTTTCCTAAAAAGTAAAGAAGGGCAACTCTACTCAAAGAACAGCATAAAACCCTTAACGAGGGTCTCTTAAGATAGAACTCTCTCGAGAGGTCGTGGGGATACTTTTGAGCGAGGTTTTCACGGCCCTTCGTCACAAGATTCTTCAACTTAAGAGAGGCGACAAGGTTTTAATCTTGGCGACAAGGTTTTGTAGTGAACCCATCCTATAATTCTACCTTCGAACTGTTTGGAGCTCTCGTTGACCAGAGATGCTAGTCCACCCGAGCTTTCTCTCGTGGATTGGCTGGAATTCTGTCATTGAGATGACATAAAACAATGACATAAAATGAAATTGGAAGCTTATGTTGTGTATTTACTCACTCCATGTCCTCTTTTGCAATTATGTTGTGTATTTATATAAACTAACTCAACCTTTGCATGGCCATTAATTTAAGATAGAATCAAGATGTCCCTTGATAATGTATCAATACAACTTTGACCATGGTATAGATTGGTAAAAACAATGGTGGAACACAATAGTGTTAGTGGCTAAGCATGACTTCTAGCCCCAACGGCCTTTAAATGCCATCTCCATTATATACCCTTAGTAGTCGGTGGTGGACCACCATAGAGTTAGTGGGCGCCCACTAACTCTATGGTGGTCCACCACCGACTACTAAGGGTATATAATGGAGATGGCATTTAAAGGCCGTTGGGGCTAGAAGTCATGCTTAGCCACTAACACTATCGTTGCCCACAATCGACCTACTAACTCTATGGTGGTCCACCACCGACTACTAAGGGTATATAATGGATGGCATTCAAACGCTGTTGGGGTTAGAAGTCATGCTTAGCCACTAACACTATCGTTGCCCACAATCGACCTCTAAGGGTGTATAATGACAACCATTTAAAGGCTACTGGGACTAGAATTTAGGCTTACTCAACATATCTCCAACAGATAAAAAGGCGATGAGAGTAAACAAAAGCTCTAAGGGGGGTTGGAGGGGATGGGAGTAAAATTTACTAAAAGGGAAACCTATTTAGTTCAAAATCAGGCATTGGTAGTGAGAAATATACTCCCACAAAGAGAAAAAAGGTAGGTACTGTAACTCCCTAGTTCGTGTTGGCGTCCACATGTGATGATGACCAAACCCTAGGATTGATTTGTCATGATGTCCTAGCGGTGATGTGGATTTGGGTATGGATGGTTGTGAATGTTCATATGAAGGATTTGGTGATATGAACTGTTGGGAGTAGTGTGGACGACCTAAAAGAATCGTCTATCAAATATGGGTTTGTTTTCATCATCAAACAACCCTAATCCATGAGCAACATCTATACGTTCCGAGGACAATTTCGAAGGTGTGAGCGTCATTACTCAGTGATGAGGAGGCTTTAAACAGTCCCAAGAGTCAATCTCACGCATATTCTAGTCAATTTTGGACATTTTTTGGAAACAACAACCCTAAGCGACCTTCCAACCCTACAACAATCAAGAAAAATTTAAAATAGAAGTGTACAACCGTCGACAACTTATTTTTGCTTGTTAGTGGCCAACAATACAGCCTTAGTGATCGATGGTTGACCACAATAGTGTTAGTGGCTAATCCTGACTTCTAGCACCAACAACCTTTAAATGCCATCTATTATACACCCTTAGCGGTCAGTGGTGGACCACCATAGTGTTAGTGGGAGCCCACTAACACTATGGTGGTCCACCACTGACC
>LPNX010678160.1:108893-153252 GCA_001517045.1 Pseudotsuga menziesii
GAATGACATTTAAAGGCCAATAGATAATAAGGCAATGAGATTTAGCAAAATCTCTAAGGGGGGTTGGAGGGTCAAGGAGTAAGGAATTGTATAGCAAATATGGGTATGTTTTCATCATGAAACAACCCTAATCCATGAAGTCGAGCACCATCTATACATTTCGAGGACAATTTCGAAGGTGTGAGCCTCATTACTCAGTGGTAAGGAGGCTTTAAACAATCCCAACAGTCAATTGCGAGCAGATTCTAGGCACTTTTGGACACTTTTTGGAAACAACCCAAAGCGGCCTTCTTTCAACCATACAACAGTCAAGAAGAATTTAAAATAGAAGTGTACAACAACCACAACAACCTACAATAATGAAGAGGGAAGGGAGGAGAAAATGGCATGTCATTGACCTGCAAAAGTTTTAGGCTGATCCTAGGCCTTGCTGGGGCCACAACAACATGCAATTTTTTTTTCTTGTTAATGGTCAACAATACACCCTTAGTGATCAATGGTGGACCACAATAGTGTTAATGGCTATGCCTGAATTCTATCCCCAACGGCCTTTAAATGCCATCCATTATACATCCTTAGTGGTCGGTGGTGGACCACCACAGTGTTAGTGGGCGCCCACTAACTTTATGGTGGTCCACGACTGACCACTAAGGGTGTATAATGGATGGCATTTGAAGGTCGTTGAGGTAGAAGTCAGGCTTATCCACTAACACTATTGTGGCCCACAATCGACCTCTAAGGGTGTATAACGAATGACATTTAAAGGCCACCAGGACTAAAATTTAGGCTTAGTCAACATATCTCCACCAGATAATAAGACGATGATGGTTAGAAAAAGATCTAAGGGGGGTTGGAGGTGATGGTTAGAAAAAGATCTAAGATATCCAACAGGACCCTCATAAGATTAGATTCTCTTGTTTTGTCTTTTAGTTGTCACAGGAAGGTCAGGTTACTCCCGGTTTCCCCGGTTGAGTTGATTAAAAAATGTTATAAATAAGGCCTCTAGCTCTCATTTGGGACATTGCATTCCGAGTGCACAAGAGCTCTGAGTTGTTTGTAATAGAGAGTTGGGAAACGAGCAGAAGGTGGCTTCGCCACCTTTGGGTTCCCATATTGTCTGTAAACTTTCTCTTTTATAATACTGAAGCCCTCTGGGCCGCCTGTCAGCACAAGACAGTTCTGCAAGACGTTGTTGCGTAAAGCTGTTGATTCGGAGGAAGCCAGGAAGCCGTTGAAGAGGCGCAGCAAGTGTTTTCGAGTAAGTCGCCATCGTTGTCCGGTGTGGGTGTGCTGAATCAAAGAGAGTCCGAGACGCCGACTGTGCTTGTAGAATTCCTGCGCGACAAGCGTATATCTGGTCAGTTAACAAACTTTTCTTGTCTGTTATCATACTATCAGAACTCTGTAAAGAGAAATTGTTAGATTAAAAAAAAAAAAAAAAAGAGTATAGTTTGAGTTAGTTGCCTGAGTTTGAGTTAGTTTGCCTAAGTTGAATAGTTGAGTTTGAGTTGGTATCAGAGCCACACCTCGATTCTCTCTTAACCGTTCAGCTTTATCATGGCAAATTTGTTGTCTCATTCGTTTTCTTCTATAGATAAATGAACTATTGAAGTGAGTTCCCGAAGTCAAGAAACTGAAGATCAGGCTGTTGTTGATCCTTCCACATGGAACCCTCCTGCACTCAAAGCTCAAGATATATATAAGCCTGAGGGCAAAATCCTTAAAAAGAAATTGTTTTTGAAAGAGGTCGAATTAACTGTTAAAATCTCCGGCCCTGCTACTCAAATCATCTCACTCCCCATGTTCTTTGAAGCGAAACTTCAGAAATTTGCTGATTATGTTAGAGATCGCAAATTCTCTTATTTACATTTTGGGGGATGCCGTATAGGGTTAGCACCTTTATTCCGTCAAGGAATTAATACACCCTGTCGTGCAGAGTTATTTGATACTCGTCATAAAGTTTATGATCATGCGCGTATAGGTACTATTACCGGTAATCTTTCTAAAGGTTGTCAGTATGGCACCATCTATCCTGATTATGCAATCAGTTTAACAGAGAAAAATCTAAAAGACTGTTGGAAACTCATGGTTGGAGTCCAAGGTCTCCAAATGGCAGAAGATTCTGAATTTATTTCTGTCATATTACAAACCTCTTTCTTGTTTACAAATACCGCTCATCCAAAGTTAAAGCAACCAATTCTTAGAGATTGTGTTACGACCGGTGTCACTAATGCTGAAACTGAAGGAGTTTCTTATGATGAAATAGGGTTACCTCATAACTGGTATTTCCAGTATAATGCTATCAATGACAAACCCCATCTTACAAAAGATAAATGTATTATTGCCCAAGATGGTCAAGTTAAAGTCATTCCAGCAAAACCCAAAGTACCTCGACCCTTCATTCGTCCGCGTTGCCACACTGAATATATTGATCAGCCAACCTCGTCAACCTCTGTATCTATTTCTGATTTGCCCAAAGCTCCTGTTAATGAAATCTTACCACCTCGACCAATTATCCAAGAGCCACTCCCTGAAGTCAAACCATTCTTTCCTACAAGTCAAAAAATGCATCGACCTCGTGTTGTTTATGAGCCTATGACTGAATGGACGTACCAAGATCGTCGTTTTGTACGTGGGGGGAAATGGCCACCAAAAACCAAATTCTGCACATCATCCTCACAGTCCCGTCAACCACCCACTAGAGCAGATTGTAATCCTCTAGTAGAACATAATTCTTCTAACACCCAAAAATTAGACCCTGTTTTCCAAATCAACAATTATATAAGCACTTGGTGTGCTCATGCTGAAAATGTTATGGATGAACTCGGCTGTCAAGTCGAAATGGTAATTGAACATATGAAGATAATAGAAGAAGAAAAGAGAAAAGAAAAAGCCGAAAAGGAAGCAAGGAGGAGAAGAAAGGAAGAAAGAAGACAAAGAGAAGAAAAACACAAAATTCCAAAATTTGTTCCAGATATGAGTACTCAGTACTGGTGGAAGGACACTGAGGAGGAAGAAATCAAAAGATATACATCTGAGAAATCAATTTCTGCAGAATCTGAAAAAGAAACTGCAGAACAGCATGAACCAACAAATGAAGAAATTAGAGAGGCAGAAGCCACTCTTCAAGCTGAAAAACTGAGAAACCTTTCACTCAGCCCACATAAAAAACCTCTTCATAGGGCTAGAGCAGACAAGCCCAAGAAAGAAATGATTCCTATGTCTGAAGCTTTTAAAAGGTTTCCCACGTTTATTCTTCCATCTATTCAAAAGGCCCATATATTTAGAGAAGCCAAATATCCTCGAGTTGGAGAAGATCTTTTTCCATCCAATGCTTCTGGATATATATTAGATCTAGAGAATTCATCAGATCCAGGAGAATCTATTAGGTTATGGATAGGATCATTATATCAAATGCAGGTTACCACCAAGATTGATAATATTGGGATAGTCACCCTAGCTGAAAAAAGGATGACTGGCATTGTATATAATTGGTGGATGGCAGGTGCCGAAGAAGAAAGAATTGCAGTTGCAGAGTTAGGTTTGACAACATTAGAAACATTGCTTAAAACACAGTTTGTTCCCGAGCCTGTTGATATAAAAGAAGAAGTTTTAACTGATTTAGCTAGAATGGTCTGCACTGATTTAAAATGATTACCTCAATTCGGTCAAGAGTTTTCGGTCAAGAGTTTATGACTAAAGTCTATAAAGTCGGGTTAATGAATGACCAAACTCAAAAAATTTCCTTTCTATCCAAGATTCCTGGTAATCTAGGAGATATGGTTATGAATGATATAAAGACTCAGCAAAAGACCTTAAATCAGATTTATTGGATAGATTTGTTGTTCAGGTGTAAAGAAAAGGTTAAATACCTTTGTTGGCAAAAGACTGTCCATGATCTGAACCCTAGCACTTCTGTATGCAAAGAGGTCCTGCCATGGACTAAATTTAAAGGTAAAAGAAGAACTCATAGAAGACCGAAGCGATATGGCAAATATAAGGTCAAAAGAATTGCCAATCCTAGGCGACCATTCCCAAAATATCAGTTTATTAAACGACGGAAACAGCCAAGGTACCAGAAAGGAAAGTCTAATTGCTGTTTTATCTGTAGGGAACAGGGACACTATGCAAATAAATGTCCTAAAAGCTCTTCAAGCAAGTTAAAAGCTTGTTTCAATGTTGAAGAATTTCCAGATGATTGGTCTGTTGTAGATAGCAACGATGATGCTTCTAGTGTATATATCATTACTGTTTCTGAGGTAGAATTTGATGAAGAAGTTTCAGAAAAGCTAGATGATTTTGATTCTGAAATACCAAATGTTGCAAAGATGTATAGATGTTCTGGTTCAGTTTGTCAAGATGAATATTCTGATATCCCATTAACTGATGAAGATGAGCAATACAGTGACTATTTTAGTGAAACAGAATTTGATTTTGATGAAGAATTTACTGATAATGTTTCTACTACTAGTCAAGCTACATCCGTTGCTTCGTTGAATAGCCATAAGAGAGTGACAGAAAAACCTCCGACAGTTGATCAAGCTATCAAAGCTTTCTGTCCATATGAAAAAACTGTCACGATATCTACTCCATTGCCTTTACCAGAATATGATAACCATGCCGAAGCTTCTTTGTTAAAGAAAGTTGTTAGAACTAACAATTTGTTGTATATTCCTGTACATATCAAAGTTAGATCTGAATGGATAGCAGTTGATGGTTTCATCGACACTGGTGGGTCGAATAATCTTGCTAGACTTTCTTTATTTGAAGGCTTGTGGAAACCATTACGCCATTTGTTAACTTCAGAAACTGTTGGCGGTGAAGTTTCTCTTACCCATTATATGGATAACGTCCCTTTAAAAATTGGAGGAGAGATTCTCAAAATTTCTGTTTTACAGCATTGTGATCCATCTGCTAGCCTGTTCTTGGGCATGCCTTTCATTAATTCTGTTTTACCACTAACTATTACAGCTGATAGAATTATTTGTACAATCAAAAAGAAAGCTGTCGGAGTTCGAAGATTAGTTTTAGCTAATTCTGAAGCCAGAACTGATAAGTCTCAAAAGAAAATAACGACTAAAAGGCCAGCACAAGATTCTGATGACTGGATTGAAGTGTTAAAAGTTTATGAAGAAAGAATCCAGCAGAAAGATACAAAGCTTAAAGCTTGTATAGAAACAGATTGGACTGATGAACAAAAGCAGATATATGATGCTTTGTTGAAAAATTGTTCAGAAGATCCACAACAGTTTTGGGACGTAGCAAGCCCGAAGCAAGAGATTAACACCATGCATGACAATGGTGTTCAAGGAAAAATGATTCCATGCACTCCACAGGACGAAGCAGAAATGAGAAAGCAAATCAATGAATTGCTTGAAATGAAGTTGATTGAACTAAGCAATTCCCATTATAGTTGTTCTGCAATGCTAGTAAGAAACCATGCAGAGATCCTTAGAGGCAAGGCAAGGATGGTTATTAACTATGGTCCATTAAATGCAATTACTTATGATTATAAATATCCTTTGCCACGTATCGATACAATCTTGCAGAAAATCCAAGATAGCAAGATTTACAGCAAATTTGATATGAAGTCTGGATACTACCAGATTCAGATAGCTGAAAAGGATCGTCACAAAACAACATTTACATGTCCAGCAGGGTTTTTCCAGTGGAATGTGGTTCCGTTCAGAATTAAAAATGCCCCATCCTATTTCCAACAAAGAATGGATTCCATATTTGGGAGGTATGATTTTATTGTTGCATATATCGATGATATCCTCATTTATAGTAAAAGCATGGAAGAACACATTAAACACCTGAAGATATTCCTTGAAGAAGTGCATAAGCATGGCATTGTCTTGTCTGAAAAGAAGATGAAGTTATTTCAGACAGGAATCGAATTCTTAGGAATATATATAGAGAATGGCAAAATTCAGATGCAGCCACATGTTTTGCAAAAGCTGGTTGAGTTCCCCAATGAACTCAAGGATGTGAAAACTATACAAAGGTTTTTAGGTGTGTTGAATTATATCCATAAGTATATTTCTCGATTATCAGAAAAGACTGCCCCAATAAGACAACACCTCAAAGGTGATTGGTCTAAAGAAGCTACAGCAGCGGTTCAAATGTTGAAGACGGAATGTCAGTCTTTACCTAAACTAAAACCTCCAGGTGAAGGTCTGTTAATATTACAGACAGATGCTTCTGATAACTTCTGGTCAGCAGTGTTGTTAGAAATGATTGATGAAACAACTGAAGAACTCTGTGGATATGCATCCGGAGAGTTTAACGAACATCAGAAAAATTATTTCACTGCAGAAAAGGAAACATTAGCCCATATTTAATGGAATCCAAAGATTTGAGATCTACCTAGCACCTAAGAAGTTTTTGATTAGAATGGACTCTAAAAACTTTCAATACTTCTTAAAAGCAAAACTCTCTAGGCAAATGGCTAGGGGAAGATTGTTATCTTGGCAGGTTTGGTTTTCTCAGTATGATTTTGCTGTTGAATGGATTCCAGATGTTTCTAACTGTTTAACTGATGCTTTGACCAGGGAAATGAATAAAGCCTGCGTCACTATCCGACTCCTTGATCCTGATTATAGGGTTTTCCCTCCTACCGAAGAACCAGATACTATAAGCACTCTGGCTAGAAATCTGAAGAAGCTTGAAGACTATGTCCCTCATCTGGTTAAAGAAATTAAAAAGGTAGTTGGTATGAGAATGCCAAGAAATAGCATCATTAGCAAATGTCAAGCTTGGAGAAGCAGGAATATCGGTCCTCAATTAGGAATGATGGATGACCTGCTAAAAATTTATCCTTTGCTGAATAAAAAGGTTAAGTTATATTTTGTCTGTTTAACAGATTTATGGATGACCAAATGGACAGACAAGATGCTTCATATGCTAAGAGTGTTAAACTATTATAACCTAATTGGATGTATAGATTTTTCATTATCTGTGTATATGAATTCAAAGATAAATAACAGGGACATTATAGCCACCCGTAGAGATGTTGGATATTTTCTCCTTTCTTTAAGAATTCCAGATTTGTTGGGAGAATTGGAAGCTGCATATGTCCAGTATCCGAATGAAAACTATGCACCTACTCATGTTTTTCCTCAGTATGAAATATTTGAAGACTTTGCAGATTGGGTGATCACAGAACAAGTCTGCAAAAAGAAAAAGACTAGAAGAGGCTCTCAGTGTATTGAGAGAACCTTGCAGTACATCAGAAATTACAGCACTCCATGGGATGTTCAAGCCGAAGAAGTTCAGGAGATTGTTTATTCTGATCCTTTAAAGCAGCTCTATACCGAAGAAGTCCTCATACAGACAAGGATAGCCAATAATCCTGAGGAAATTGCAAAGATTTGGCAATGGTGCAGTGAATATCCTAAATACAGTTTGTTTCCTAAAAGACAGTTTATCATCAAGCTTGAAGAATATTTGTATATATCATCTGCATTAAGGTTTGTTGTAAATAATAAAGCCTATGTTACTATCATAGTTGTATCAAGTGACTGGAACGAAGACATTTTCTATCTTGTAAATATTTTATTATCCTCTAGAACCTGCTCTGCAATGATGTTTGAGTTGGGATGGCAAACCAAGGCAGCAATAACCGAGCAATGCTCCAGATGGATAGCACACACAATCGAAGCTGAAATCTGTCAAATGCATCGCTTTACTCTTGAGCATCTAGATGGAGTTGAACTATTGGCTGAAAATGTACCAAGGCTCACTAAGCCGACAAGAGATTCTTTTTTGGATATAGAAATCGATCCACTAGCCTTTCCTACCATTGTGGATCCGAACGAATATCGAAAAATCCAGAAAGGAAAAGGTAAGCTCACATTGTTGGATGGATCGGATGCTTCCACGTCAAAAGGAAAAAACATAAAGATTGATGATGATAATTATGAAGCACCTACTTTATATCTCGACATATCTCCAGAGATCCCACCAGATGCACAAGATCCATATGATGATGAAGCCATCTTGGAATATTTTGTACATAAAGTCCCTTCAAACTGTAGTGACATGGATTTTGATACTGATGACGGATGGAATAGTCCAAGTGATCGTAGTCCGAAAGGATCTTGGTAAATCTTTACCACTGTAATAATTGTACTCTAAGATTATGAGTAGACACCGTCGGACCGTAAGATATCCGACAGGACCCTCATAAGATTAGATTCTCTTGTTTTGTCTTTTAGTTGTCACAGGAAGGTCAGGTTACTCCCGGTTTCCCCGGTTGAGTTGATTAAAAAATGTTATAAATAAGGCCTCTAGCTCTCATTTGGGACATTGCATTCCGAGTGCACAAGAGCTCTGAGTTGTTTGTAATACAGAGTTGGGAAACGAGCAGAAGGTGGCTTCGGTGCCTTTGGGTTCCCATATTGTCTGTAAACTTTCTCTTTTATAATACTGAAGCCCTCTGGGCCGCCTGTAAGCACAAGACAGTTCTGCAAGACGTTGTTGCATAAAGCTGTTGATTCGGAGGAAGCCAGGAAGCCGTTGAAGAGGCGCAGCAAGTGTTTTCGAGTAAGTCGCCATCGTTGTCCGGTGTGGGTGTGCTGAATCAAAGAGAGTCCGAGACGCCGACTGTGCTTGTAGAATTCCTGCGCGACAAGCGTATATCTGGTCAGTTAACAAACTTTTCTTGTCTGTTATCATACTATCAGAACTCTGTAAAGAGAAATTGTTAGATTAAAAAAAAAAAAAAAGAGTATAGTTTGAGTTAGTTGCCTGAGTTTGAGTTAGTTAGTCTAAGTTGAATAGTTGAGTTTGAGTCATCAACAACATGGAGTTGGAGCATCATCATCTGCAGCATGAAACTGGAGCATCATCTACAACATGGAGCTGGAGTATCATCATATGCATCATGGAGTTGGAGCATCATCATCTGCAGCATGGAACTAGATCATCACCTGCAGCATGGAGCTGGAGCATCATCATCATCTGCTGGAACATCATGATATGCAGCATGGAGCTAAAGCATCATCATATTTAGCATGAATTGGATCATCACCTGCAGCATGGAGTTGGAGCATCATCATCATTTGCATCATCATAGAACTACTGGAACATCATCTTCAGTACAAAGCTGAAGTATCAACATCTCAGTATAAAACCTGATGTCACGAACAACGACAACACAAGGCTGGCTCATCAACATAAAGCTGGAATAACAACAACAACGACAGCACAAGTTTGGTTCATCAGCATAAAGCTGGAATAACAAAAACATGTGACAGGCATAATAACATCATCATCAACAACTCAAGGATGGAGTAACATCATCTATGGAAGGTGTAGCAACAACCAACATGATCCTTCCTTTCGAAATTACAAGATCATGGACAACACATCTGTGGTACTCAGATGATCCTTCCTTTCAGAATTACAGGATCAAGTCTTTGCAGAGCTGCCAATACTGATCATAGTTAACACATACATACATAAGACGATCCTTCCTTTTGGAATTACGGGATCAAGTCAACCACTAACAACATCCTGGACGATCCCTCCTTTCAGAATTACGAGATCAAGTCCACTACTAACATCCTGGATGATTCTTCCTTTCGGAATTACAGGATCAAGTCCACCAACAACATCCTGGATGATCCTTCCTTTCGGAATTACGGGATCAAGTCCATTACTAACATCTTGGATGATCCTTCCTTTAGGAATTACGGGACCAAGTCCACCAACAACATCTTGGAAGATCCTTCTTTTCAGAATTACGGGATCAAGTCCACCAACAACATCCTAGACTATCCTTCCTTTCGAAATTATGGGATCAAGTACACCAACAACATCTTGGACGATCCTTCCTTTCAGAATTACGGGATCAAGTCCACCAACAATATTCTGGACGATCCTTCCTTTCGGAATTATAGGGTCAAGTCTACTACTAACATCTTGGACGATCCTTCCTTTTCAGAATTACAGGATCAACAATATCCTAGATGATCCTTCCTTTTGGAATTATGGGCTCAAGTCCACCCAAACCAACATTTAAGACAATCCTTCCTTTCAGAGTTACGGGATCAAGTCTAAGGATGATTAGTCCCAACATCTTGGACGATCCTTCCTTTCGGAATTATGGGATCAAGTCCACTAACATCAACATTTAAGACGATCCTTCCTTTCAAAATTACGGGATCAAGTCTAAGGATGATTAGTCCCAACATCTTGGACGATCCCTCCTTTCGGAACTACGTGATCAAGTCCACTCACATCAACATTTAAGATGATCCTTCCTTTTAGAATTACGTGATCAAGTCTAAGGATGAATAGTCCCAACATCTTGGACAATCCTTCCTTACGAGATCAAGTCCACTCACATCTACATTTAAGACGATCTTTCCTTTCGGAATTACGGGATCAAGCTAAAGATGATCAATCCCAACTGAGCTACTTGCTGTGATTAGAATACCATAGTATTAATACAACTACCCCTTCCGAGGGAAGTCCTTATGAACAACACCAAGCTTGTCTCGGAAGTATTCAAACTTCACATGAGACCGAGGCTTATCTGTGCTCACATATTGGAGCTTTATAGCTACCTCTTGCACGATGTCACGAATGTAGAAGTACCGTATTTCTATGTGCTTCGTCTTCTATGGAACACATGGTTCTCTGTCATCTTTAATGCAACTTTGGTTATCACATAGAATCATGGTAGCATCCATATCTAAATCGAATAGATTTGACAACAACTTCCAAAGCCATATGCCTTCACAACTGGAGGAACAAGCTGCAATATATCCTACTTCTGCAGTGCTGAGAGCAACACTGGACTGCTTCCTGCTTACCCATGAGATCATGGCTGACCCCAAACTGAAACATCCTCCCAAAGTGCTCTTTTTATCTGAGACACTTTCTTCCCAATTTGAATTTGTATAACCATACAGTCTAAAGTCATGATCTCTAGTATAACTAAGACCATAGTCTACCGTACCTTTCAGGTACCTCATCACATGATTTGCAACTACTAGGTGAACATGTGTGGGATCAACCAGATACTGACTCAAAGTGTTCACAGCAAAGCATATATCTCGCTAGGTATTCATCAGATACATGAATGAACCAATGATTTGTCTGTATAGTGTCACATCCACCAATTCTGAGGAAGCATCTGCCAACAACTTCAAGTGTGTATCCATGGATGTGGCCATGGCTTTACATTCCAACATGTCAAACTTTTTCAGGATTTCCATTGCATACTTCCCTTGGTTAAGCAAGATTCCTTCTGGGCTCTGCCATACTTCAAGACCTAGAAAAGAATGCATCAAGCCAAGGTCTTTCATCTCAAATTCTGCAACGAGCTTCTTCTTACACTCCGAGATTTGCTTCTCATTACATGCCAGGAATAAATCATCCACATACAACAACTGTATGACAGGTTCATCATCCATAACCTTAAAGTAAACGTTAGGATCAACCTTACTTTTGGTAAAGCCCAAGCTTGTCATAAAACTATCGATTCTTCCATACCAATCTCTTGGAGCTTGCTTCAATCTGTACAGATCCTTCTTCAATTTCCAGACATGTGTCCTTCTGTCTTGGACTTCAAAACCTTGTGGCTGTTCTATGTACACTTCTAGAATGAGTCCTATTCGGTATTTCCAAGCATGAAAGTTTTCTATGTCTTCCAACTTGTCATCAAGCTTCGTGCTTGGAGACATCTTGTCCCGGAGTTCAGAAAATGACAAAAAATTGAAATTTCTTAGAAATTAAAGTTCACCAAAAGATGCACTTGACTGAGGTGAGTATGTTGGTACAATTAGTCTCTGAAGAATCCAAATTCTAATCCTTAAAACTGGAATTGCAAGATTCTGGACTACAATTTCTGGTCATGTTTCTAGTTTTATGGTTTTTTGGTTCCAAGCCAAACTAGGGATTAACTTTTGAGAGGATCTGCCCACTGAAAAACCTCGATCTGGGTGCCAAAAGATGCACCTAGGAGGGGTGCACTTCCCTTTGTCACTTGCACTAAACATTCCACTTTAGTAAAAAACCCTAATTTTTTTGTCCAGAGAAGGAGAGAGAGATTTATGTCATGAAAGCTGCTCTTTTAAGGCTAGATATGATACCATGTCAAGTTTTCTATGTTGCCATAGCTTAAGTCCTCACTTGATAATCATTTAATATATTTTCACAATAACAACATAAAGAGGATCACTGAAAGAAACACAATCACAAGGTACACACCAATTTACCTTGGGAAACCCTAAAGGGAAAAACCCAACAAAGACTTCCTCAATATAGATTACCAGAATGCAATCACTCAAGATCATGGTCTCATTGAGAGAGATACCAAACCCCAAGCATAAGAGCCAAACACCAAAGACACTAGTCCTCCTCCTTCTCTGTCCCTCCTTTCTCTCTTTTGCGCAATACAAGTGTGAGTAAATGTGTAAATGAGGGAGGGTGCCTCTCTATTTATACTAATCTTTCCAACTGACATTTACCCTAACTGGGCCGACATGTCTAACTGACATGGCCGACCTACCTAGTAAATATCACAATAATAATTATATTATTCTTTTCTAGGTGTTATTGACCCGACTTACAACAGAGGGTTTACCTCATGACTTTTACATCATTGACATGTCCCGAAGGAAGAATAATAATAATGTAAAGTACAAGTAGAATATTCTTTGAAGTTACATTATTTCAACATTTTTCATCATCAAACAACTCTAATCCATGAAGACAAACAACATCTATACGTTTTGAGGACAATTTCGAAGGTGTGAGCGCCATTACTCAGTGGTAAGGAGGCTTTAAAAAGTTCCAAGAGTCAATCTCGGGCAGATTCTAGGCATTTTTGGACACTTTTTGGAAACAACCCCAAGCGACCTTCTTTTAATCCTACAACAGTAAAAATAAAATTAAAATAAAAGTGTACAACAACCACAACAACCTATGAAGAGGGCAAGGAGGAGAAAATGGCATGTCATTGACCTGCAAACTTTTTTGGCTGATCCTAGGCCTTGCTGGGTCCACAACAACATGCAATATTTTTTGGCTTGTTAGTGGCCAACATTACACCCTTAGTGATCGATGGTAGACCACAATAGTGTTAGTGGGCTAAGCCTAACTTCTAGCCCCAACGACCTTTAAATGCCATCCATTATACACCTTTACTGGTCGATGGTGGACCACCACAGTGTTAGTGGGCACCCACTAACTCTATGGTGGTCCACCACCGACCACTAAGGGTGTATAATGGATGGAATTTAAAGGTTGTTGGGGTTAGAAGTCAAGCTTAGCCACTAACACTATTGTGGCCCACATTTGACCTCTAAAGGGTGTATAACAAATGGCATTTAATGGCCACCGGGACTAGAATTTAGGATTAGTCAACATATCTCCAACAGATAATAAGGCAATGAGAGTTAGAAAAATCTCTAAGGGGGCTTGGAGGGGTTGAGAGTAAAGTTTACTAAAAGGGAAACAAGGTAAGTCCAAAATTGGGCATTGGTAGCGAGAAAGACAGTCCCACCAAGAGGAAAAAGGTAGGTACTGTTACTCCTCACTTCGTGTTGGCGTCCACATGTGATAATGATCAAACCCTAGGAGCGATATGTCATGATGTCCTAGTAATGATGTGGATTTGGGTATGGATGGTCGTGAATATTCGTATGAAGGATTTGGCGGTATGAACTGTGTTGGGAGTAGTCTGGATGATCTACAAGAATCGTCTAGCAAATATGGGCCTGTTTTCATCATTAAACAACCCTAATCCATGAAGCCGGGCAACATCTATACGTTTCGAGGACAATTTCGAAGGTGTGACCATCATTACTCAGTGGTAAGGAGGCTTTAAACAATAACAAGAGTCAATCGCTAAGTTACCGGAAACGTCTAGGAAGGTGATGGGAAACGTCGTTCCCCGTTTCAGAAACAAAGGGGATACGGCTTGGAAACGGCACTGAAACGTTTCCAAGCAGTATCCAAAAATCAGAAACTTTCCCAGGTCGTTTCCATCCTTTTCCAAAGTTTTCTAGTCGTTTCTTGAAACGTTTTCAGAGATTCCAGCCATTTCCTGAAACATTTCCAGCAGTTTTCTGAAACATTTCCAGAGATTCCAGCCATTTCCTGAAACGTTTCCAGCAGTTTCCTGGTTTTCTGAAACGTTTTAGTTGCTACAGGGCAAGTTTTTTATTTGAAATAGTGATTTTTTGAAATGAAAATAAACAAATAAATAACCCCAAAGCAAAACTATAAAACCCTAACCCTAAATTGAACCTCAAAACTTAGATATAATGCCTCAAAGCTTATAAATCAAGAGCAAAACCTTAATCCTAAATTAGTGAATGGTAATTTGACATTTTATGTCTCATGGATTTTGTTTCATTGTAATTTTTCAAATTTGATAGAGGTTTACAGTCGGTTCAAAAAATCATTGATCTGTGGATATTTTATTGTATCAAATGCTTGTCTACTATAGTGTTAGTATCACAACCTAGTGTAGAAGTACAATGATTTTTTTTGTTTTTGATCAGTTTTTTTGCCAATTCCTCTCAACTTCATATCAAATAAACCCCAATGACTTGCATATGTGATAAAACAACTTGCATATCAAAATTGATACAATGGAATCATTATCCATACAAAATAGCGTACTACATTTATGACGGGTTACATAAACTAACACATATTTCCAATAATCTTCCAACAAGCTTCAGTTTTGTTCTTTTTCTTTTTGAATTAGTATGAACCCTTGACCTATGGCCTTATTTACTCCATTGCTAGTACACTCATATCCCTATCCTTATGTCATGGAGAGAATTATGATGGTGCGTCGTTTAACCAATTCTGCATATGATATGCATGTGATATTTTAATCTTATTTCAAGCATTTTTATTAGTATAAACCATAAAACGTAAATAACATATCCAAGGGAACTCATTGGTGTCTAGAGATAGTATTATGGCATAGAGTTCAATATTGCATGTCATCACAGTCACACCTGTTGCCCACCTATTTCGACTAGGTGGCAACTCCATGTACATGAGGATGTACATAATTGTACCTTAGAAAAATCTGAGGATTTTTCACTCCTGCAGGGCCATTGCCCCTTTGTAAAACGAAATGTCCGCTCCCCTGCGTGGGAAAATTAATGTAATTTTATGTGCTAGTGTGGGTCATACGATACGGATGCCACACCATGGAACTAGTTGTTAGGGAAGTCCCCTCATCGAGTGTTTTTCCCTTTCCAATTGATCTTGTTGTGTAAACGAGTTTAATCGGTTTGGTTTTCACTCAAAATCCTCCAAAGTGGTGACGGGCGTTCTACCAGTCAAGTCCATGAGGTGGCTAAGGCTTCAAAGGGTGATTCATGACCATGCTAGACATCTGTATAGAGTCTTGCGGAGTTTCGTTGTGTTGTTGTATTTTTATTTATTTTTTCTAGTTAATTAATTTCACCCCATGGTGATTAATTAACTTAGTCTTTGATGTAATAATGTAATCACTCAAGCATGGCATTTTGTAATAGGGGCTATGAATGCAAAGTTAATTGCTATGAAACCCCCTAAGCCACTGCTTCGAGTCCCATGTCATTCTGATGAGTGGTTGAGGAGATAGACCATTTTTTGTCTAAGCAAGGTCTATTTCTCCTAGGGAATTAATTAATTTCCCCAAGTCAAAATTCACATTTTTGATTTTGAAGTAAAAAATCAAGAAATGCCATGGTAAGTTAGTTTGGGGGTTCCTAAGCCTAGGAAAGCTTATTCCAAAGTTTTTCACCCCCCATGGCCTAGATATTAATTTTTCAAGTTATTTTTTAATTTTTCCTAAGTCAACACTGGGAAAATTTAAAAATTTAATTAGAAATTTTTAAATCTAAGGTGAATGTCATTTTAGCCTAAGTCTAAGGTTAAATTTTTATTTTTGGAGCAAATGGCTAAACTCCAAGCTAAGTTTAAATGTAAAAACCTCTACCATTTATAGTGGGGCGCTAATGGCTAAAGGAGGAACCACGTCCTAGTTAAACCCTCACCATTTTGGAGGGCGCTACATTATATGGAAAGATCACCATACATGGAGGGGGCGTCAACCTAAAGGTAAAGCACACTATATTATGGAGGCGCTAACCAATTTGGAGCTCACGCTATATCATAGTAGAGGCGCTAAAATAGAAAGGGCCCACGCTAAATCCCACGCTAAATATGATAGTGGAGGCGCTATCATAGAAGGGACCCACACCAATTTGGAGGTAGCGCTAATGTATAGTGGCGCATGCATTTAAAGGAGGCGTCCACCAAAAAATAGAGGAAGCGCTTCATTTAGCAAGGCGACACTACTATAGAAGGGGGCGCTAGCTCACATAATGGAGGCGCTATGTTAATGGGCTCCACACATAAATATAGAGGCGTCACTATAAATGGAGGAAGGCGCCATATTTAGAAGGAAGCGCTACCACTTTGGAGGGCGCTACCCATTGAAGGAGACGCTACATATTATAGAAGGGCGTCACTAAATTTAGAGAGGGCGCTAGCACTAAAAGGGAGACGTCTACCTTTGGAGAAATGCGCCACATGTGGAGGAGTCCAACTAAATTTAGAGGAGGGCGCCTACCTTGGGGCCCATGATTTTTCCAATAAACTAAAAGCTCATCTAAGGGCGAGTTTTAAGTTAAAAAACTAGATCTAAAGGTGGATATTACTTGGAGCATGGATCAAGCTTATGAGCCATTGATTAAAAATGAATCTAAGGATGTGGATCAATTGAGAAGAATAGAAAGCCAAATACCTAGATCTAGTGGTGGAGATTAAACCCTAGATCTAGATCTAATCTCAACCATTTATCTTCAATAGGTTGGGGTTTGCCTCAACTATTTAATGGGGGTCTCACTCCCTCATTAATCATGATCATTCATGCTATTGTTATGCTGTCGGAAATTTCTTGCTCTCATATTTTCTTGCTACACTTTGTATTGGAAGCTTTGCCCTAGTTGGGCCATTTAATAAAAATTTCTTTGGAGGGACACTATGCTGCAAATTCTTTCATGATCTACTACTCTTGAGGTAACTTGTGTATTGTTCTAGTTTTGCATTTATTGTACTAGTCTAGTTATCTCTCCACAAAGTATTTTGTGGAGAGATTAGAGAGTAGAAGTGCTTTTGCTTTCTTTTGTGAATGATCTAACATTGTCTTTCAAAGTATTTTGCAGGAAGTGTTAGATATTCTCCACTAGCCTTACGATAGTTTGCAGATCTAGACTTTTTGCAGGTTGACCAATCAAGGAGACCTCTCCAAGGGCTTCATTCCGGCATATTTTAAATTCGGCCATCTACTTTCAGCCTTCCTGAAAAGGGGTTGCATTCACTGTATAGTGAATATAACCTTGGTTTTAGGGCCCCAACCTATTATATATTAGTTAGGGCTTATATTTCTGCTGTTTAAACACTGTTTAGGTGGCTGGAAACTGAGTTTCCAGCCCTTTAAATCTCTTATTTCTGCAATATTTCACATTCAGTTTTTTTATGTAAATTTGTAAATTTTGTACTAATCTTTTAACAACAATTTTTTAGTGTTTTCTGTGATTTCCAGCGAAGAATAGCTTGCTGGTTTATGACAGGTTGTGCATGAGTGAAGGAGATTTGATGCCCGAATAGGCCCAGGATCTCTTCAAACTTCAACCGTTTCAAAAGGGGTTCAAACCCTCAACCCTCTCTTTCATATTTTCCTGATTTATTGTAAACCCCAACGAGAGTCTCTTGGGGTATTCTGTAAAGTTCTTTGTAACCATTTGTAATCCATAAGTAGATAGATTAGGAAGTAGAATAGGAAGTAGGATAATAGTTGTTTCATATTTTTGTTTATGCAAATTTCATTTTTGTTGGAAAGTAATCATACAACCTATTAAACCTGTGTATCCTCTATCCGCTTGTCATCTCCCTTTAGGGACTTCAAGCTGGATATGAAAAACAGGGGAAGTGGGGGCTTAGGTAATTAAAATACCTTTCTTTCCTTGTACTACAATCAAACATTTTTATTTTCCAAGTCCAAGATCAAATACCGGCACCTCCCATAAGGGATACAGCTTGGTTGATCTTGTTGATCGCTTTAAAATAAACCTTGCATGTTAATCACCCAGATAAAATTTGATCTTAAAACTTACCAACAACAACTTCCCACGTCCTGCTCCTCTACTCGGTTATCACCCTCCGGGGTACTCCGAGATACGACCAGGGGACAGGGAAGTCTTAGTTTAATAGACATCCATCTAGCCCTTTTTCTGTCAACTAAAAACAGTGACCTCAGGAAGCTAGAAGGGCTAGTAGACCGTGGGTGGTCTCTAGGCGCTTCGACGTTCTCCTTGTTGAGCACCGGGGCATTGGGGATTGACCTATGAGCTACGGGTGGGCTTTGTTCCCACTTTGTTGAGCGCAACAGCATTCCTTCTTTGACTGGAGAAGTTCTAGATCGGGGTAGTCACACCACCGATTCCAAAACTTAATCCAAGAAGAAAAACTTTAATAAAATTAACTAAAATAAACCAAGAGACATTTCAAAACCGGTTCTACAACACTCTTCTATTTCAAGCACTATTTCACTTCAACATTGCACTACATTTTTTACTTCCAGCACTTTACTTCTCCGTTACATCTTTTTACTTTCAATTCTGCAGATGATCATGTGGTGAATGTTAACTGCTTAAAATCTTTTCATACTTTAAATTTATTGCTGGTTCAATAATCTTCATTCATAACAATTTTCTGCCATCTTGTAAATCTGTTTCATTGTCCATATTGGCGAATCGTCTATACATTTGTTTTATTTCATTACTGTTTATAATTATATTGTTTATTCATATATTTCATTGTTAAACACCGAAGCTATAGTTTAATCGCAGATTTAAATCTCAGTTTTATTTGTAAAGTTCATAAAGACATAATCTATCTTTAGACTCCATTGTAATAGGCACTGGTCTTGTTTTATATAAGGTCTTAGCCTCTTTCTTTTTTAAACGATCCCTTTAATTAATCAGTGATTAATTAATAAACCTGGAACTTAGTTTTCCCATAGGGACTACCCCCCTTGGCTCTGTTGGGATCTTGCCTAAACGGAGGAGTTGTGGACTGTGGTGACAGTGGTCCCCAGCTCTCACTTGCCCCCAAGGACACACATAGCAGGTTGTGACTTTCCTGCATCTTAAAGAGTGAATTAGGCGGAAACAACACCTAAGCTGCAGGAAAACATGAACTCACTTATTTATACTTGAGTGCTTAATTAATCCCCTTAAAACATGGTTGATTATGTCAAATTTGAATATCCAAGTCAGTTGCAAATCATAGACAATCCTATGAATTTAGGCCCTTTATGAGCCAGTGGGTTAGTCACTTTTTGAACCAGTTAGTTGGTCAATCGACTCACTTGCCTAGTTGATTGTCTCTCCAGTGAGTGGCCCAACCCAAATACAACATAGTTGAGTCTCTCTGGCTTACATCAAAATTTTTGTTTAATCACAAATTTCAACACTTTTCTAGAGGTGCAATCATCGTAATATTTGTTAGATCGTAACATCTGGATACATCCATCAAGTAATTTTAGGGTTTGAAATCAATGTTTAGTAGTAGTTGACATGTTCTTGTTTAAATGCTTTCCAGTGGGTGACTTATCTGTGGCACTTGAGATAGAAGAATATTGTTTAAGACAATACTTGACTTTGCTAATTTTAATTGTTATAAATGACATGACTACCTTTAAATCTAACTGATGAATGGTAATCTAAAGTATGTATGTCTCGCGGCCTTTTTGATATATATAAGTCTGTTGTCGTTTCCTTGTTGTATTGTATCCAACATTTTTCAAAATTTGTCGTATTCGTTTCCCTCCTCGTTTCCGTATCCGTTTCAGTGCAACATAGGACTCAATCTTGGGCATATTCTAAGCACTTTTGGAGTCTTTTTCGAAATAACAACGCCAAATGGCCTTCTTTTGACCCAACAATAGTAAAAGAAAATTAAATTAGAAGTGTACAACAACCACAACATCCTACAACAATGAAGAGGGCAGGGAGGAGAAAATGGCATGTCATTGCCTTGCAGCTAAGTCACCTGACACGGGGACACGGGACACAGAGGACACAGGGATTCGAGTGTCCGACACGGGCACGGTGACCCCCGGAATCAGGACACGTTATATATATATATATATTTGAATATTATATATATTAAAAATATAGACATATAGATCCAAATTTTTACAAATATTCAATAGAAATCAAAATCAATGCACATTTAACATTAGTAATTACACATTTAAATCCTTCAAATCTTCTTCACCTGCACACCAAACACACTTTACAACCCTCTCCACACTTGCAAATGATAAAAAGAGAGTGAAATTTTTTATTTAAAGCAATTTTGGGCGTTTTTTTAGTGGAAAAAGTGTCCTATTTTTCGGACACGCACTGACAGTCCTCGGACACGCGTGTCCGAAAACAGGACACGCTTCAAAGACGTGTCGGACACGTTTTGTCAACGTGTCCGTGTCTGACACGCGGACATGGGACACGCAGGCCCTTTTGGACGAATCCGGTTTCATAGCGTGACAACCATCCATTTGGGAGTCTAGGCAGTCGTGGTTCCACCCCTTAGTTGCTTGCCCCTCTACCATCCATTCTGGATCCACCTCAAGCAGGCAACTACAAGGCAAGTGATAACACATTTGGCTCCAACTGTGGGACGAGTACTCGCTTGATTTATTGATTAAAGAGAGTGCCTGAGAATCCAAGAATCTCTAGTACCTGCACGTAAACAGAAGTGTCTTAGTCTCATGTATATGATAAAAATATGCCATGATGAAGTACCAGAAAATATTTTTTGCTTTTTCAAATCAAAGTGCATGAAATAAAATCTTTTCTTTTTCAGCATATAAATGAAATATGATAAAATGCTAATATATAAAGGCTATGATACAACATACTCTATGTAATATCCCAAATTGATATTTTCTGCTAGTGTGTTGGTTTGTTGATTGATTTGTTTAAGGTTTTGTGGCAATATTGACTGTTGGTTGATACCAATGTAAGATGCTCTTCAATAGTGTTGACAATGGCTTGTAGAAGGTTATAACAGTAGCTATATAATTAGAACAGTTCATATATTTTGAGAGCAGTTTATTGCATATGAGAGAGATACTTGCTAGAGAGATGTGCACCAACTTGATAGATCATGCTCAGTCTTGAAGGTATCCAGCCCTAAATGTGAATGAGGTCTTTGATGAGAGAGATTGTGACTCTTTTTGCATGATAGAGGATGCCTTAGATCTTCACACCTTCCCTACTGTTCATTCAACCTCCAAGAAGGAATGCGTTGCTTCTTCCTATGGCTGAGAGGGCCTATATTCCAGAATTATTGATGCTCATGCCCTTAGAAAAAGACCACACAGCTGATTGGGATGAGTTCGTTGCCTTAAATATTTGATGGAAGTGCCCTAATTAAGGAAGATATACGTTGCTTCACAATGATGAATATGCCCTTGATGGTGAAGATAAGTGATGTTCAATGATACACCCAGCTGTATATCGGCTCCAATGCTGCCCTAAACACAATAGATTTAACATGCAATGAAGAACACAATGGTGAACCTGACTGATTCACCCCAAGGATTGGCTAGGGTGGTAGATTTCACCACCGAATCCAATTAGGTCAAGGCAATCCACCTTAAACCCTAAGTAGCTCACCGAGCTCCCAAAACCTGTTTCCAAAAAGATAAATAATAACATAGATCCCTTTTGGTTCAACTAACCTTCTTATATAGCTTTTAGGGTTTGCATGCATGTCAATTTTAGGGTTTGCATGCATGTCACTTTTAGGAACATTACAGTCCTCCCTCGCCAAATATTACTTGTCCTCAAGCAATCGACAACTGTCAACTAAAAAATGCATTCGAACACCAATACTAGGATCCCATATGAACCACTGGATCACCTCATGCCTCCTTGCCACCCAATCATGAATTGACCCCTTGATACCTGGATCCCAAACAACCCTTTGGTTGATACCAAAATCCATCTGAATGCCTTTAATGAGCCAAGCAATCATAAGTTGCACAAACTCCTCAGAAGACTGCTCCGTCATGCCTCCAAACCTAAGCATCCCTCAAAAAAAATCCTGGAAGCAGAGGTTAGCCCTCTCCTCTATAGCAACTCCATTGATGTCAACTGAGCCTATAAACCTGGGTGTCTCCATCTCCGTCATATACCTATCTACCCAATCTCTATATGGATACACTTCCTTATTGGTTGGTCCACAAGGAATGTGCTCAACTACCTCCTCCATGGTTGAACCACTATCCCACAAAGGCAACTCATGATCCCATACCTGATCCAAATCCTTTGTGTCAGATCTCTCCTCAGTCACCTGCAATTTTGAGTGCTCATGTAGAATCATTGCTGAAGGCTCTCCCCTCAAACCATGAGTGCCACTCATGCTTTCATGGGTCACAACTGTCCTGCATCTTGTGTAGGTTGGGATATCCTCTTGGGCACTCACTCGACTGGTGTCATCTGAACCAGGATCCCACACATCTGTACTATACCCATTTCAGAAAATAAGGGACGCGCCCATGTCATTATCAGCTAGTCCCTCGAATATGTCTGCCATCAATGCATTTGCATCTACAACCTGAACCATTAATGGCCCCTCCACAAGATGTGGCTCATAACCTCCATACTGCTCGGCGTGTATAGAATCAATCCTCTCTATGTCATGCCTCTCCACTCGTTCTTGTGAGTCTAACTGAGGTTCTTCTTCTACTTGCTCTTCTACCTTGTGTTCATCTCGAAGACACAAGGGTGCAATCTCTGGTCCCTCATGGTCCAAACTGTCATATGACAAGAGAGACCGTGTGAACATGATCTCATCTTCTTTAGGACTCCTACCTGATAATGGATCTTTGCTTTCTTCATGATCAATTGTAGGTTGATCTATGATTGTTGATTTATTAAACTCTAAACCACAATCAACATAGAGACTTTTGGATGCCTTTTTGATAAACATACCAAGTCTTCCCTTCTTGCTTCGTAGTAATGAATCTTCAAACCGTTGCAAATTATGCTCTAAGATTTGTTGTGTCTTAGCAAGGTTCCTTAATAACTCCTCCCAAGTAGGCTCCTTTTCCTCTATTGGCGAGGCAACAAGGAAGTTGGGTAACAACCTGCCATCTATAGTTCTTGCCATTGATGCAACCCCTGTAAGATCCCTTACCAATCTGACTGGAACAGTTTTGAGGACAGATATGTAATGGAGCTTTGCGATCACAATAAAGGCACTCTCTTGGAAGTTGTAGCAGATTTCAAGATGCTTTGTTTCTTGGCAATAGATACACTTCCACAAAAATGAAACGAACTCTCCACAACTAATGTCTGAAATTGCTTATAACACCATGTTCATGCCAATTTCCCCACATCTGGCCAAGAACATGCTTTGATACCACTGTAATATCCCAAACTGATATTTTCTGCTAGTGTGTTGGTTTGTTGATTGATTTGTTTAAGGTTTTGTGGCAATATTGACTGTTGGTTGATACCAATGTAAGATGCTCTTCAATAGTGTTGACAATGGCTTGTAGAAGGTTATAACAGTAGCTATATAATTAGAACAGTTCATATAATTTGAGAGCAGTTTATTGCATATGAGAGACGCCTGCTAGAGAGATGTGCACCAAGTTGATAGATCATGCTCAGTCTTGAAGGTATCCAGCCCTAAATGTGAATGAGGTCTTTGATGAGAGAGATCGTGACTCTTTTTGCATGATAGAGGATGCCCTAGATCTTCACACCTTCCCTACTGTTCATTCAACCTCCAAGAAGGAATGCGCTGCTTCTTCCTATGGCTGAGAGGGCCTATATTCCAGAATTATTGATGCTCATGCCCTTAGAAAAAGACCACACAACTGATTGGGATGAGTTCGTTGCCTTAAATATTTGATGGAAGTGCCCTAATTAAGGAAGATATACGCCGCTTCACAATGATGAATATGCCCTTGATGGTGAAGATAAGTGATGTTCAATGATACGCCCAGCTGTATATCGACTCCAACGCTGCCCTAACTAAACACAATAGATTTAACATGCAATGAAGAACACAATGGTGAACCTGACTGATTCACCCCAAGGATTGGCTAGGGTGGATAGATTTCGCCACCGAATCCAATTAGGTCAAGGCAATCCACCTTCAACCCTAAGTAGCTCACCGAGCTCCCAAAACCTATTTCCAAAAAGATAAATAATAACATAGATCCCTTTTGGTTCAACTAACCTTCTTATATAGCTTTTAGGGTTTGCATGTCACTTTTAGGGTTTGCATGCATGTTGCTTTTAGGGTTTGAATGTCACTTTTAGGGTTTGCATGCATGTCACTTTTAGGGTTTGCATGCATGCCATTTTTAGGGTTTGCATGCATGTCACTTTTAGGAACATTATACTCTACATGGATATGATATATAAAATATGGTACAAAAATAAAGTACATAAAAATACAACAAGGATGGCTTTAGAGAAGCCCTGGGATGACCCCTTGGTCATCTTGGAGGTTATTTCGATAAAAAGGCTTCAGGTGTTGCCCATTCATGGGTAGGCTTAATGTCTCTCCATCCATGGTGTTAAGCAGAAAAGAATTGGTGCCAGCAGTATCACGGATGATAAATGGGCCTTTCCAAAGGCTGTCGAACTTCCCATGCTTCCCATGCTTCTCTCTTCTCTTATCCCATAGGAGAACAGTATCCCCCACCTGAAAGGATCTCGGTTTAGCTGACTTATCAAAGGTGCCCTTCATACTCTCTTGATGTCTGAGTGACTGATCAAGGGCAGCTCTTCCAGCTTCATCCAACTCTATGATCTAATGGATCCTCTGTTCCACTTCCAATCTTTCCGTGCCATACTCACTTAAAAGTATGAAGATTGGAATCTGCATGCTGATCGGAAGGGTAGCTGTGAGTCCATATACTAACTCAAAAGGTGATTTCCCTATGTAGTTCTTCTTAGTTATCCTATCAGCCCACACAACATATTTGATTTTGTTGTCCCATGCTCTTTTATTGTCACCCACAGTTTTCTTAAGAATGGTCATTAAGTTTTTGTTTGTGGACTCAGCAAGTGCATTGCCCTATGGGTAATAATTGGATGAATGGGATAGGACAATGCCCTACTTGAAGAAAAAATCATTCATTTCTTGCGAGCTGAAAGCCTTGGCATTATCAGTTGTTATCTTGAGGGGGGTACCAAATCGTGTGATGATTTTGTCTTCAATGAAGTCCATAACAACTGTCTCAGTGGCTTTTTTGGTGGGTATGGCCTCTACCGACTTGGTGAAATAGTCGGTTGCCGTGAGAATCTAGCAAAATCCATTGCTAGAATTATCTTTGAATTTCCCGATAAAGTCAAGGCCCCATTGCTGAAAGGGGGCAAGGAAAACTACTGGTGTAAGGGGAAGAGCAGCCAACTTCTACTTCCCTGTAAAGAGCTGATACTCTTGGCAACACTTGACATGTTTATGCACATCTGCAAAGATGGTTGGCCAATAGTATCCGGCTCGAAGGATCTTATGGGCAGTTGTATTTGCTACATAATGGCCCCCACAAAATCCTGAATGGAATTTAGTCAAGATTTGTTTAGAATCTTGTTTATGCACACATCTAAGTATCACATCGTCTGGGTTCCTCCAACCCAAACCCTCCTGAGTGAGGCAATACCTAGCGACTTTTAATCTTAATTCCCTTCGTTTATGTCCTTTCAGGTGATCAGGGCAACATAAGTGCAATAGGAAATATATAATATCTGAGTACCAATGACGATCAAGCTCTCGTAATGCTGGTGTCATGCGTGATTCAGGCCCACTGTTTTCACAAATCATATCAATAGCCTCCTCATTCTTTTGGGTTAACATCTTAGCTATGCCTTGTCCTTTTACTAGTTTGGTAGGCTTAATCTCTAGATCATATTCTTGGATCTTGGATACTCATGTGCCCTTTGTTCCTAAGCAATCCTGTTGGGACAGGATGTCTTTCACTGCAGCATGGGGGACATACCCTACAACTTTTGAATAGCCAATGTATGTTCTAAAGTTCTTTAGAGATTTTACTAAGGCACAGGCTTGCTTTTCCATGATAGTATATTTTAATTCCGAATTTTGTAGGGCTCTCCTCATGAAGGAAATTGGTTGCTCGAACCCTTAGAATTTCTTCTGGAGCAACACCCCGACAACAGTATCTTCTGAAGCAAAAGAGAACACCATGAAATGTTTTGTATAGTCTGGACTAACCAATACAGGTGATCTAGTGATAGCATCCTTTATGGTTGAAAAAGTCTCTTTCCCTTCATTAGTCCATACAAACTTAGCATCCTTCTTGAGTAACCGTTGCATGGGTTTCATTAACTCAGCTAAGTTTGGGATGAACCTCCTAATGAAATTGATATGTCCATTAAAGGATTGAAGACTCTTAACATTTTTCGGAAGAGGTATCTTTTTGATTGCTTCAATTCTCTTAAGGTCAATCTTGACCTCGCCTTTTGATATTGTGTGACCAAGAAGCTTCCCCTCATCTATCCCTAGGACAAATTTGGTTGGATTCAAGGAAATACCAAATTCTCTGCATCGTTCAAACACCTTCCTAAGATGATCAATATGGATGGATCTTTCCTTTGAGAAAACAGTTAAATCATCTTGGTATATTTCAATGATTTTGCCTATCAATTCCTTGAAGGCATTATCCACGGCCCTTTGAAAAGCGGCCCCAACATTTGTAAGACCAAAGGGCATTCTCAGATACTCAAAGGTTCCCCAAGGGGTTGTGAAAGTTGTTTTGTGTCTATCCTCATCTTTAATGACAACTTGGTTATATCCTGAAAATCCATCAAGAATAAACATCATTGTAGACCTAATGACCCGTTGGAGGAGGGTCTCCATGTTAGGGAGTGGATAATTATCTTTTTGACAGGCTATGTTAAGATTTCTGAAGTCAATGCATGTCCTGATGCTCCAATTCTTCTTTCTAACCACAACTAAGTTGGAGCACCATGATGAATGTCAAGTGGGTGCTATAATACTTGCTTCCAATATCTTTTCCAATTCCTACTTGACAATAGGGGCCAACTTAGGGTTTATTTTCCTAAGTTTTTGTCGGAAAGGTTTAACATTTTGCATTTCTGGTTTAAGGGGGATGGTGTGTTGAAACACATCCTCCCTATAACCTTTTAACTCGTCATAAGTAAATGCAAATAAATCCCTATATTCTTTGACTAAGTTTATCAATGCATTCCTTTCCTTTTCAGATGTCCCTTTTCCAATTTTTATAATTTTTGGATTTGTTTCCAACCCAATATTTATTTCAATGTAATCTCCTGGTTTCATCTGGTCGATGTTATTTTTCTTCCCATCTTACCTGTCAAAGATGTTTTCCAGTTTCGTAAAGCCACGTGATATTAGATTGATGGGTTGGTTGTCTTTTTGATACTGCTTGCCTTCCTCCTGCTTATTTATATTTGAGAACTCGTCTATGTTATGAATAAATTTCAAGATGTATTCATCATCTTTGAAAACCTGCCAATGGTTCATGTTGTCTGGGACTGATAGCCTATAGTTAATTTCAAGGGTACAGTCCCCATTCAACATCTCATCTTATGGTTGGAGGGTGGATGCCGCGATTGCCAATCTATCTACCGCACTATTATGTTTTCTAGGGATTGCTTCTATGTTTAGTGCATCAAAATATTCCATAATTTCCCAAATTGCATTTCTATATCTTTTAAGTCTTTGACACTTGCATGCAAATTGACCTTTAATTTGTTGCACTATTAAATTTGAATCTCCTTTTATATTTATACTAAGCAATTTTATACCCATGTACTTCTCCTCCAAAGCTTTCAGAGATGTTTCTCCTTCACCTGCAAAGAGCAAATCCTCCAAATGCAAACTTATATATGTATATTTGACAAGTTAGATAAACAATATATAGAGTGCTTAATCATAATTATTCATCAAACCATGATACATGAAAGATATTCAACACACGTTTGGAATAAGGATTCTCTTTATTAACAATAGTGAATGAGTTAAGGTTACAACCCAACGCCTAAAACAAGGACTCCTCTGCAACCAAAGGATTCTGAGTTCTGCTGCTCCAAAGACTTCTGAATAGATACCACCAGCATAACTTTGCTTTCCAAGTATGATTGATTAATGCCCTCCCCAAGGCCTCTATTTATACTTAGGGAAATAGAGCAGTTTCGAAGGTTGAGGAGGTTGAGACAGTTAAGATAGTTATTGATTAGGGCTTAACACATCTCCATTAATCGCGATTTATTATTTTTAATGTCAAAGGAAGGCGTACGCGAGTATTGATACTGGCAACCCGCGTATGGCACGCGAGTTGCTACGAGGGAAACCCACTTACAGATCTGTACGCGAGATGCAATGACAATACTCCGTACAATACGCGATATGCTGTAGGAAAAAGTCGCGTATGTATGCGAGTTGCTTATAGACAAAGTCGCATACAGCAATTGACATATGAAAAGGTAAAAATGGCAGGCTGGATGGATAGTGAATGTATTTCATAACATGCTCATCTATAGTGTTTTAGGCAACCTTCAATCCATAAATGTTCTTTTGTGTGCCAACAAGTGAAGTGTCGGCACTCGGACAGAGAAGTGCCATTTGGGTTGATAACAGTAGTAGGGATGGAATTTGATAACTCTGTGAACCTATTGTTGAATTCATCCTTGGTTTCGGTATCTGATTTCTTCATACTAGTCAAGGCTGCCACTAGATGTCTAGGTTCCTTTTTGTTGCCAAATTTTTCGAGGAACGTAGCCTTGAAGGTTGCTATGGTAGCGAAAGATTTGTTCGGCAAGTTGTCATACAAGTTTCCAGCTTTACCATCCAAAGATAGAGCAAAAAGGGTCATGTATACATCTTCATGTTTGTCAGTACCCCTGACATAGGAACCACAGTGTCTGGAAAAGTTTCTGATATGCTGCTCAACAAAGGTAGAGGCATCAGTGCCATTAAAAGTCATGCGTTTATCTATAGCCTTCTCAGGAACGTCATGGGGTTGACCTGCTATCTGAGTGAAGTTGAGTTGAGTAAAAAACTCACCCATCGTGGAAAGGAAACAATTATTATTTTCAAAATTTTCTAAGTTTTCTTGAAATAAAAGATGGATATATGAAACAGACTCAGATCCAAGTTCTTCAAGGATCCTACGAGAAGCAAGTATGTTCAGTCTCCTCCTATAAACCTTTTCAGGCTCGGGGATGAAATTGAGCAAACCTTCAGAGTTTCTTCTAGTTGAATACCTTGAGCTTGACAGTGGAGTCGCCAGGTGGATTCAAGTTTAATTTCGAAGAGTGATTGGACTAAAAATCTACCAAAAAAGGGGAAAAAGGTAAAAAACTAAAAAGAAACAAAGGTCGTCCAGGAACAAAAAGATTTGTCCTCGGCAATGGCGCCAAAAGCTGTTGTCCGCCGAATGCACACCAGCAGCATAAATCTAATGAAAGCTGTCTCCTCACTTGAGAAAGTGGGAGAGGTGTGGCCTTAGGGGCAAGCATAGAGCTAGGTACTGTCACCTATTCCTAGCTCCTCCGTTTAGGCTAACTCCTAACGAAGCCAAGGGGGGTAGTCCCTAACAAAGAGTTTCTATGGCTCAAAGTATTTTAAGTGTTTTCGGTGTTGAATGATGCGGATGGGTGTTTGTTTAGGAGTTTTTGATGAGATCACAGTTTTAGATGAAATAAACACAAGATAAAGGGCAATCCACGTTGCGATACAAGATATAAGATTAACAGTATAACAAAGACTTGAAAAATAAAAGCAACCACAGATAGGTAATAAATTCAAGTAGAACTTCAAAAGGACAAATGGCCCAGATTAATTAAAACATGTGAGTGTAAATAGACCAGTGCCAAATGGAGTCAAAGATTGCATAGTCGTTGGGGATGCTGGAGATACAAGTCTCAGAATAATATTGGTGAGAATGTTTGGCAATTGTTCTTGGTTTATTTTATTGTAAATTTTAAAGATGATCTTGCTTAAGGAGTCTAGGAAACCTAACTGGAAATACTTACAGTGGCTTCGTTCGAAGACACGACGGACATGTCTAGAATCACAAGCTAGGTGTTCGGAGAATTTAACTAGTTAGTGTGTAGATTGGGTTGCCCGGCGCCCACACTTGGAATTTGCCCACTACCTGAGTATTTATCGAAAACGCCGGTGTGTTTGGTTGTGGGGTGAAAGTTTTATTATGTTATCACTTGCAAGATTAACAAATTCGATCACCGTGTTGCCAACTTTTTTGTACCATAGTTGGATTAGCTGAGGAGCCGCCAGTTGACAAACATGATAAATGTTTGTTTCCAGTGTATTAAATGATCCGCCTTTGTGCCTAGCCAGTTTTGGCTAGTCAGTTTTTGTTTTGAATAATTATGACCATGGCCCCGCGGGGTTTGTAAATAAGATGTGTTAGTAGGGTGTTTTGAGTGGTTCTGTCTCCTAAGACGTAGAATTTCAACCAAGGTATTCCAGGGAGTTTTTTGCCCTTAACAATTATGCTTTGCCTATAGGCGAGTATAATTGACGAGGTTTTCTCCCGCTTCCTCCAAAGCTGGAATGCCTGATTTTGAATTCTGGGCCTTGGGGGGTTATTAGAGCCCAACTAAGTATGTATAAACCTACTAGACATTATTAGAATAGACTATGGTCATGTCCTAAGTCACTACGACCCTCAGAAAAAATTTCGAAATTTTTTTACCAGACACATCAAATTTTTAATTTTTCCTAAGTTTTTAATTAAATTTTTCCATAATTTAAATGGAAAAATTCAATTTGTAATAAGTCAGCCATCTAGGGTCCGTTTGCAGTAATTGAAGGCTCTAACCTTAGGCCAAAAATCATTCATGAATAAACCTACTAGACATTATTAGAATAGACTATGGTCATGTCCTAAGTCACTACGACCCTCAGAAAAAATTTCGAAAATTTTTTACCAGACACATCAAATTTTTAATTTTTCCTAAGTTTTTAATTAAATTTTTCCATAATTTAAATGGAAAAATTCAATTTGTAATAAGTCAGCCATCCGGGGTCCGTTTGCAGTAATTGAAGGCTCTAACCTTAGGCCAAAAATCATTCATGAATAAACCTACTAGACATTTTTAGAATAGACTATGGTCATGTCCTAAGTCACTAGGACCCTCAGAAAAAATTTCGAAAATCTTTTACCAGACACATCAAATTTTTAATTTTTCCTAAGTTTTTAATTAAATTTTTCCATAATTTAAATGGAAAAATTCAATTTGTAATAAGTCAGCCATCCGGGGTCCGTTTGCAGTAATTGAAGGCTCTAACCTTAGGCCAAAAATCATTCATGATCAACCAGCCAGCTAGCACCAAGTTTCAGATCATCATTCAGCCACATAACTCATATTTTCTCAAAACAGTTAGTTTTGGGAAAATTATTGATTAAATAATAAAAATGATTATTTTGGAGAAAATCCAAATCTCTCCAAATTAATCCGAATTGAGCGAAATGAAATGCAGAATGACATAGCATCGGGCATTAATGATGATTGGAGTTAACACAACTCGGCTTCAGTCAGCATTCAGTGAGCATTGAGTCCTCATTTACTTGGCCAATTCGCCACCTTCAGTGATGACCACACTTGGGTGAGTTGGAGCTTGCTCATTGGCTTGGTGTTTTGATCGAGGTTGAACTGAGACATGTATTGATGAGTTCTAGGTATTGGCTCCTCCATACCTAGCCTCTGGACTCTCCAAGCCTTCACGCCTACCTCTTCCTCACCCTCACGTGTGCTCTTCCTCTCCTTCACGCCCTAGCTTTGGAAGCTCACGTTTTTTATCAGGGAGGGCTCATATTGTATGGAGATTGGTTGGTTAGGGTTGGAGTGGGGGCGCCTTGCCTAGGTGGAGGCCTCCCCTCACTCTTAGCTCTTCATCTTAGGTTTTGGCTCATTCAACATGGCTAGATCATTAGGTTTGCGCCCTCCTTGCATGGTGTGGTGTTAGGGTTTTGGGCTTTCTCTCATTGTATAAATAGAGGCTCCTTTAGCTCTATTGGGATTGAACTTTTGTGCTGGAGTTACTCTGTAAAAATTGTATCAAGCTTTGTTTGCATTTGATTAATAAGAATTTTGACTTTGGGTCCATGAACTCTTTGCGTGTGGTAAATGTTTCATGGTTGAGGTGATACTGCTTCTAACCCATTACTTTTTTTTACTTGAATGAGATCAGTTTATTTGTTAAGCTCAAGAGGGCCACTATTGGCACGGTAGAGTAATTGTTTGTAGTTTCAAATCAATTATTTATGCAAAGTAGGTTATAATCTTGATGAATATGAGTAGTTAGTTATACGTAATATTGATCTTGATTGAACTATCTTAGCATACTTTTTCATGTGATATGATCTCACTTGTATTTGAGTTTTGGTATTAGCAAGGTTCAGAGGTTGAAGAAGGGTGCGAGTTCAGCTACCTCTAGCCCAAGCTTCAAGCAACCGGTTGTTTAACACTTTGTGATTATAGGGCCTACAAGGATCGTGTTCTTCTCATATGAAAGAAAGTCAAAGTCTTCCTCCATTTCTTGTGTTCCATCCACAAGAAACTTCCTTCTCTACCCTTCTCTTTAAATTTTTGCATTGCTCAAGAAATAGATCCAAGCTTTCAATACTCATATTCAGATCTATCTTTTAGGGCTTTGTTAGATCTAGTATCATTCATTAGATCTAGGGAAAAATTTGTTCTTTGCATGTAAAATTCTAAAATTTTTCTAAGTACAAATTTTTTCCAAAAATTTTCATTTTTGCATAGATGAGGAACTAAGGTCTTCATAAACAATACCAAAGAACAAGTACAATCCAAGCCATGTGAATAAATGTAGGCTGAAGTCGAACATGGAGCGGATTCAACAGTTTGTCAATCAATAGGTGATAATCAACAACTGAAGCAAAGGAATTTACCAATGATGGAAGTGAATCCTGAGGTACTATCGTCAAAACTCTAGGTCTTCGTCATCAGGAAGTACTGAAGCAGAATCATACTGTGATAAGGAAGGCAATAGATCCTCCAACGGACCACAAGAGTGACTAGGAACTGGGCAAAGGAAGGGAGGCACAAAAGATAACAGATATAACAATGATGGGATTAGGATAGAGATCAGACATTGAGTTAAGTCCTTGAACAGTGAGCACGACACAAAGATGACCCAAGGAAGCTTTTAACTTTATAGATAGAACAACTAGACTTATCTGTCATGTAGGATACATGATCAGATTCCCCAGGTATAACGGACAAGAGGAGTAATGAACTCGAAGTAATAGCTAAACTGAAAGTGAACACTGAGACATGGGTATCAGAAAAAACAGAGTGCTATTTTCAAGGATGACTTGCTGCCACTAACTGAAAACAAGAGAAAACTTCTTCCTTACCTTCCCTGTTAAATTTTAACGAGTCCAGGAAAGTCAACTCGGATCTCTCTTCATTTTTTAACAAGCTTGAAGAGAAGAGAAAATAATGCTTGATAGTGTCACTGATTCGTGGATTTAATGAGCCTGAACTAGTACATGCTCAGTCGGTGTTTTCACATTTAGAGAGTCTGAAAACTCCAAAGAAGACTCTAGGGGGGTCCTTTTTCATCCAATTTAGTCTCCTGGGGCCAGAAAAGTATAAAACATACCACAGAAGAACTCTCTTAACTTCCGAAGAAGAAAAGGTGAACCTTTTTCATACTTAGACAGGGAGGTCCGAAAAAGGTTAAATTACCACCTACCCAACGCTCCTTCAAGAACAGCATAAATAGCTTGAGTTTTACGAGTGTGAAGGAAAGCAAGATCACTCGAAAAGATCCATTTGAGTACGAGAAATGAGACTTACAACAATAAACTCGATGCTTTGTTCTTTAGTGTTTAACGAGCATGACAAAGACATAAAGTACACTCGAAATCTTATTCATATTTAGGCCCAGAGCACGAAAAAGAGAAAACTAAGCTCATACTGGGAGTTCCTTTTCTGTTAATTTAGTCCCTCAGGTTCAGAAAAGTGATAAACCTATGCCTAAGAATACTCTTCTCAATTCAGTAGAAAAGAGAGTGATCATTTCTCGTGCTATTTCGCATGGTCCGAGAAAGAGATAACCTACCACCAATGCGGATGCCCATTCACATATTCTTAACAAGCTTGAATGGACAAGTTAACTCGGTAGTCAAGTCTATTTTTAAGGAGTCAGACCTGGGCCTAAAGAAACTCCATAAAGGTGGGGAGTCCTATAAAGGGATATCTTGTAAAAAGAGACCAAAAAGAGACTCTATTTGGCGTGAAAAATAGCTAAGACAATACCCCTGTACTTGAAACAATTGCAGCATGAGTATCAAAAAACAACATAGGTTCTAAATGAGGATACTCATGAGAGGAATGTCCTATCCACGGAAGAACAATGGTAGATACGGGAGGCTAATGGTTTTAAAATACCATAGTCCGTGGAAAAATGTTGATTGCTAAGTTTAAGTGGATTAAGTATGGATGCAGAAATGCATTGGAAATGACAAAAACCACCCTATAGGAGCAAAAAGACTTCATAATGATGAAAAACCTGTTACAAGGCCAAAAGAGATATGGTATTAGTTAAATACATTTCGAACTATAGGAAAAAACCCACTTTTAGAAATATAATTGCTATAAATAGTTCAAAAATTAAAATAAAACTCACCATTTTGAATTTTAGCCATAAGAAGCAAGTTTTTACCTCTACCTTTATTTGATTGGTGTGGACAATCCGGTGGACGAAATCCAATTCCGCAAGTGTCAGGTAATACTAGACCCCAAGCTCTTCATTTTGATCCTAGCAAATTTCAATTTTGAGTCCCAATTTCATATTTTTGAGCGCCCTAAAACAGTGAACGCTGTGTCCGCGGGTTTACTAGAGTAACACTCGCGTACACGCGTTCTATACGCGGATTGTTCTGAAAGACAGTCGCGTACCGTACACGACACGTCTAACTAGACAGTCACGTACACGTGTTCTGTACGTGGGTTGTTCTAAAAGACAGTCGCGTACCGTACGCGACATGTCTAACTAGACAGTCGCATACACTGTGTGGAGGGTAAAAAGATATATAAAGAGTCAAAAATTAAAATTTTTATATGAAACTAATGCTTCACAATGGTTGATTGGCTAGGTGTGAAGATGGTGCTTGAGTGGAGGGAGCGTGAGCACGAAGATTTAGATCAAGAAGCACTCCATGATGCCCCCACTGTGAATTTGCTACGTTCAAGTGGGTTATTAAAATTCTTTTGCACATCACCCATGCAGGCCAATGTCCGTCTGCTAGAGTTCATGATAAACTACTGGGATCATGATATGGGCATGTTCGACCTACAGGGTGAGTCCTTGGAGATTACTTTCGAGGATATATACTTCATTATCGGTTTGTCACGACGAGGAGCTCCAGTCAACTTGGAGGGCACTAGGAAAGGTGGTGATCCTCTAAGTGTCCAAAACTATATTGATACATTCTGCGTACCGGGGACCCAGAAGAAAGGGAGTTGCATCCCTATTACGCATATACATGATCTACCCCTACAGGTTTTGGCAAGTACCATAGTTAGGGTTGCGGGATCATCTTCTCCGCATCTCGCTACACAGAACCACATGAGGTTGGCAGTGGACTGTATTCATGGGGCTTTATATGATTGGTGTTCGGGGGTAATCCCGATCCTGAAAAAACAACTCTCGGACTGCAAGAGAGGAAGAAGGAAGAACTTTGGGTATTCTAGCATTTTGGTGGCCTTCTTCGAGGGAGAGTGTCAGGGTTGAGTCCTGCAATACCTCTACCAGTTAGATCTCCACGTCAACCTAGGCTGAGCAGGTGGGGAGATATCTTCCTCCGCCAGGGAGGAGGTGGCTCAGTGCAAAGTGGGAGCGGCAGTTGCCAACACTGGAGCAGTTTCCATATGCTAGGATGGATTTCCGAGGTGACCTAGACCTTGTCCTCCCTCCAGGAGGAGCATGGGGAGAGCTACGTAATATTTTTAATTTTCAAGTTTTTTAAATTTTTTTATGAATTTTAAAATATAGTGATATATACATATGTATAAAAGTTCTGATCCTATAAACATGTCAAAATGCAGATATTGGACCGGTCCGCCCTATACGTCATCCACATATGTTTGTTCGTCCTGTCTTAGGCAAAGACCAGGGGTTTATCAGGGTTTTGGAGGGGAAGCTGGCCAGGCTTACCAAGAGAGTCCCTACTATGCGGATGGAGCACATCCCAGCCATCATGCAGGAGTATGTGGTTGGAATACCACCTGTCTGGATACGCCTCTTGAGGCGAGTAGTCAGAGCTGTTTTGGTTTACATGGATGCTGTAGAGGCTGCCGAAACTGAAGAGGCTGAGGAAGCCAGAGTATAGAGAGACCGAGAGGACCAGGATGGTCCAGCTGACCAGGGTGGTCCAGCATAGATCTAGGACATTTTGATGGACTGCAATCCACATTTTTGTATATTTTTTGTATATTATACAGTTATGACTAGATCTGAGGATCAGACTCGACCTATCTATAGACATATATTCACATATATATATATATATATATATATATATATATATATATTGTTGTCGGTTTATTTACAAGTGTTTTTTATGTCCATGCTGTATATTTTTATGACATGTGTGTTAGATGCCAATCCAGAATGTAATTAGCATATGCATCAGTTAATGAATTCTGATTTCTTGGAATGTGATTGAATATAATGAATTCAAAATTTCTTTCCAATAACCTAACTTGCATGAACTGACGTAATAGAATAGGGTTCCGCACCTAGTAAGCTCAATTGAGTTGGGAAACCACCAATTGAGAGTCCAGTCAGACTTCCAGCTGGGTTATACCCCGTGACAAAGCATCCCATAGAAGCTCAATTACAGCCCTATACTTAGCAACATTATTAGAAGCAGGACCTAGGAAAGCGCCTCCTGAGGCAACTAGCTGTCCTGAGGGAGAGTAAATGACCCATGCTACTGAGGCTAGATTACAAGTGTGGCGGCTGGCGCCATCAGCGAAACCTATGTACCTCTCAAAAGACATCTGCAACAACCAGCAAATAGTATAAAAAAACAAAACCAACAAAGTAATGTACATAACAATACATACAATAAAATACAAGAAAAAGCGCTAAGCCTAAGCATAGTACTTTTTCAGGTAGAGCCCATTTCTAGGCTCAGGCAGCTTGTTCCCATCAAAATCAATTAACTCATATGCACCCTTCTTTAAGACCTTCGACACGACATAAGGCCCTAACCACATGGCCTTGAATTTTCCTGCCCCCAGGGGTTCTTTGTCTTGGTCCCAAAGCAAAACAAGTTCCCCTTCAGAGAAAATTCGAGGTTTGACCGACTTATCATATTGGTTTTTGACCTTATTCTTGTGAGCTTGATTAGCAGTCAGCGCATCTCTACGTTGTTCATCAAGGTGTTCTAAATGTACTAGACGTTCCTCAAGCTCTGTCGTATCGGGTAACACATGAATAGCTATTTTCAAGGACGAGATTTCACACTCAACCGGGATAACGGCTTCCACTCCATGAACGAGTTGGAAGGGGGAGAAACCCGTAGCAGTTTTTACATTAGTTCGGTATGTCCAAAGAGAAGGGTATAGCATGATATGCCAGTTAGAACGGGCTGCATCAATTGTACGTTTGAGGATAGTCTTCAAAGTCTTGTTTACAACCTCAACCTGACCATTTGCTTGAGGATAATACGAAGATGAATGTTCTTGTCTGAATCCAAGCATAGTGGTCAGTTCCGTCATCATGCTATTTTGAAAATGACTGCCATGGTCAGTGACAATCACTTTAGGTATACCAAACCGTGTTATAATCTAATTGAATACGAAGAAAGCTGCGGTTTCCCCATCGGCTTTAAACGTAGGCATTGCCTCTGCCCATTTTGTAAAATAGTCAACAGCGACAATGATATATTTGTGCCCCCCAGACGAGGCTGGGTTGCATGTCACACAATCAATCCCCCATTTCATGAAGGGGCCTATCGAGACAACGGGAAACAACGGAGCAAAATGTGACCACATTTTCCTGGTGTAAAGCTGACAAGAATGACAACGCTTCACTGCTTCCACACAATCTTTGAAGATTGTGGGCCAGAAATAATTGGCACGTAGTATCTTCTGGGCCGTTGCTAACCCAGATAAATGACCCCCACACGCTCCACTATGGGAATCATTTAGGACAATCTCTGCTTCCTCATGGGTAAGACATCGACGCAAAATGGAATCTACCCCTCTTCGATATAACGTATCTCCTATGATGAGGTAGTTCTTAGCATGAAGGCATAATTTACGTCGTTCCTCCCTTGAGGAAGATGCAGGATACTTCAAAGTCTGGAGATATATAAGTATATCTCTGTACCAGGGATCAGAGGTGGATATCAGGAAGATATGCTCATCTGGGAATGAGTCATCTTCAACGACTACATCTTCTTCAGTAGGAAATTCTGCTATAAGCTCAGCAAAAACTAAGGACTTTTTAGACTTAGCGGACTGAAAATCCAAGTCAAACTCTTGGAGAATGACTATCCATTTGTTGAATTTGCCCTCAACAATCCGTCGGGACAAAACTTATTGAAAGGGATTCACATCTGCCACTACTGTTGTAGTCCTCAATAAAATGTAGTGACGTAACCTTTGGATAGCATATACAGCTGCTACGGCTAATTTCTCAACGTGGGTGTACCTGAGTTTAGGTCCGGCTAAAGCACGGCTAAGATAGTAAACGACATGCTCTACAAGCTTATCGTCCTCCTGGACCAGTACTACCCCAATGGTCGACTCGGACGCGGCCAGATACAAATATAAAATCCCTAGAGTAATCTGGCGGACGCAGTAAAGGTACCGACAACAAAGCTTTTTTCAATGCCTCGAAAGCGAGTTGTGCAGTTTCATCCCATACAAATGGGGTGTCCTGTTTAAGCAGGCGCATGAAACCCTTGGTAATCTTAGCATAGTTAACGATAAAACGTCGAAGAAAATTAGACTTTCCTTGCAGGCTTTGAAGTTGCCTGATAGAACGAGGAGGAGGTAGATTTATAATGGCCTCTACTTTTAATGGATCCATGGATGCCTCTATTAGAGACAATGAACTTGAGCAGTCTCCCTGACTCGACACAGAACATGCACTTGTGGAGATTCAAGCAGATCTTATAGTATCTACATCTCTCAAATATCAACCGTAAGTGATCTGGATGGTCAATCCTCTTACGAGAATGTGCAGGCAGATCATCAAGGTAAGGTTAGACAATGGCTTTGATATCATAGAAGGCAAAGTTCATAGCCCGTTGAAAGGTTGCCCCAGCATTTTTCAATCCAAAGGGCATTATTTTGTACGCGAAGGTACCCCAAGGACAAATGAAAGCAGTTTTATGTTGGTCTTCCGGTTTTATTTGAATTTGATTATATCCGGAGAAGCCATTCGTAAACGAGAACACTTCACTTCCCGCGCAAGCATCTATAATCTGGTTTATAAATGGCGTGGGATAGTTGTCCTTAGGATAGGCTTTATTCAAATCTCTGAAGTCAGTACAGACGCGTAATGTCCCTTGCTTCTTATCAACGGGAATAGAGTTGGATACCCATTCCGTGAGAGCTATGGGATAAATAAAACAAGCCTTCAACAGTTTTTCAACTTCAGCCTTCACAGTTGCTGCTTTACGCGGGTTAACAGGTCTTGAATTTTGTTGAATGGGTTTAGCATCAGGGTAAGTTTGAATCTCATGTTCAACAATCGATGGATCAATGCCTGGCATCTCCTCATATGACCAGGCAAAGACGTCGCAGAATTCCTTAAACAAGGCTGTATAGATAGCAATCTCCTCAGGAGAGCAGTTTGCACCTATATATATGTTTTCCACGACATCAGGATTTACAGAGATGTTGATAGGGATAGTAGCGGAAATATTTGCCATATTCCCCTCGGCAAACATTCCTTCCCTGGGTAAGGGATTGATGGGTGTATCAACATCATCTGACAGTCTCATATGAAACTCCTGATTTTCTATCCTGCTCATCTCTGGAAGAAAATAGGATCGATGGTGAAGATCTGTAATATCCCAAATCCCGATATTTTCTATTTCTAAACAATTATGCTGATACAACTGGGCATGCAAACTGCCATGCAAAAATCCCTATTTTATAGGAAAAATTAGGGTTAGGGTTTGCGAGATAGAATGAACACTTACCACTGATAAGCCGGTCTGAACTACTCCAGAGAAAGTCTGCCAGTACTGCAAGCTGGATCGGAGAGGATCTGAGCTCCTCTGCTTCAGGTGAATTCCCCCAGCAGCAAGACGCCCAAGTAGGAAAGTGTGACACCCTCAAGGAAGGAGGTGTCCGATCGGACTGAGAATTTGCAGGACTGATAGCGGTTCAGTGTCGGAGAGAATGCCCGGAGCATGCGAAGGTTCTGAGATCTCTAGGTAGGGTAGCGAATCACTTCAGAGAGGCAGCTACTCACCCCTTGGAACCCCGAAACGGCTGATAACTGCTTCGGATGAGCACTGATGGATCTGAAACTCACTAGGTACCAGAGTATGAAGCTGATGATGAGAATGGTGCCTGAGTTTTGGAAGGAAACTGAGATCTGAAGGCCTAGCAGCTAATTAGGGCTTTCTGGCTGAAAACCCCCTCTTACGGCTGCACACGTGTCCTTGCAACGATCTATACCATATACTAGATAACTGATGAATGAATGAAGAACAAGTGGTGAACCTGTATGGCTTACCCGGAATAAGACTAGGACAGATGTTTCACTGCCAAAATCCTGTTAGCTGAAGACTCCGTCTCCAACCCCAACTGCTGTGCTGCTATCCAAGAGCTCCCAAAATAATCATAATCAAAAGTGAAGTCTCCTTTCGCTTTATCCTCTATTTATAAAGTTCAACTGCGCAAAACCTAATCTCTGACCTAATTAGGTCACTTTATCTTCTAATTTGCCGTTGACTTGCATGCATGCGGATGGAGACTTAAAAAGTGCATGCATTATTAAATAATGCTAGGATGGCATGCACGAAGGTGGCCTTTGGCCTCGGTGGCCCTTCTTGACCAAATGATGATGCCATAGATCTTCTATGGATGGCATCAGTCCTTAACTGATTCCCTAGCTGTCAGTAACCGCTCCAACCCACAGGAATCACATAGGTTAGCGGTTTTGGGCCTTAAGGCCTAACTGGAAGAGGACATTACAGTCCTCCCCGCTCGAGATTGCTTGTCCTCATGCAACTTGAAATTGGGATGCTGCAATACCTGTTCACCTTCCCAGGTGGCATCTTCTGGCAGTAGTTCCTTCCATTGAACTAAGTATTCCCTGATTACCCTGTTCCTGAGCTTCCTCTCTCTAGTCTGAATGATCCGTTCGGGAATCAGTATCAGCAGTCCTTCATCATCTAAAGGAGGCAATTCAGTGGATGGAGCAATGTGTTGCCCAAGGGTCTTCTTCAGGCTAGATACATGGAAAACGTTGTGAATCTTGCTTTCCTGAGGAAGTTCTAGTTCATATGCCACCTCTCCCACTTTCCGGATTATTTTGTAGGGTCCATAGAAGCGGGGTTTCAACTTCTCTGCTCCTTTTTTCTTAAGTGAGGACTGTCTGTAAGGCTGGAGCCTTAAGTATATTAAATCCCCTACCTCGAAGCTCCGTTCAATCCTGTGTTTGTCGGCATACATCTTCTGTTGATTCTGGGCTGTTTGTAAATTCTCCTTTAGTATTTTCAGGATGTCCTGACTGTCCTGTATCCAATCCTTAGCTTTAGGAGCCCTACTGTCTCTGAATGCCAAATCTGCATAGTCCAAGGCCTCGTATCCATATAATGCCGTAAAAGGAGTCATCCTAATAGACATGTGATAAGTAGTGTTGTAGCAATACTCCCTTAGGTGTAGCCATTTGATCCAGGTCCGCTGCTGTCCTGCCACATAATTCCTTAGATACCCTTCGATCCATTTGTTGACTATTTTTGTTTGCCCGTCACTTTGGGGTTGATAACTCGTACTAGTAGCTAGTTCGGTCCCCACCAACCTGAACAGTTCCTGCCAGAAGGCACCCGTGAACCTGCTATCCCGATCACTGACAATGGTCTTAGGCAACCCGTGTAACCTGAAAACCTCCCTGAAAAATAACTCCGCTACTTGAGCTGCCGAGTAGTCTGATGGTATCAAGAAGAAATGTGCAAACTTGGTCAGTCTGTCAACTACTACATATAAACAATCCCGCCCTTGGACCTTGGGCAAGCCTGTAATGAAGTCCATGGAGATGCTCTGGAATCAGTAATGGCTGGAGTAACCCTGCGGGGTGGGTGTTCTCAATCTTGTTCTATTGACAGATGCTACATTCCCGGACATGCTGCATAATCTCCCCCTTGAGGTCCTTCCAAGAGAACCTCTCTCTGATCTGCCTGTAGGTCTTTAAAAAACCTTGATGCCCTGATAAAGGAGAATCGTGGGCTACCTGAATGATCTTCTTCCTCAATGTGGATTCTGGAACGAGGTATATTCTGTCCTTGTAATAGATGATGTCATCCACAATCCTGTACCTGTCATCCTGAATTTGCCCGTCCAGTAATTCGCAAGCGAATTTATTTTTGGAGTATTCCACTAAGAGAAGTGCCCTCCAATCCGTGGATATACTACTGAGAGATAATGGGGATGGACGCCTGGATAATGCATTAGCTACTACATTATTCTTACCTTTCACATACTCGATCTCGAAATCATAGGCTTGTACCTTGCCGACCCATTTCTGCTGTCGCTCATTCAGTTCCTTTTGTTCCAAGAAATACTTGAGGCTGTTATGATCGGTTTTGATTTTGAACTTACTGCCCACCAGGTACTGTCTGAATTTTGTGAGAGCATGCAAGATGGCCAGCATCTCCTTGTCATATATGGAGTAATGGCGCTCGTAGTTCTTCAATTTACGGCTCTCAAATGCAAAAGGGTGATGATTCTGCATCAACACTGCTCCTAACCCTTCCCCTGAGGCATCACATTCTACCACAAAAGGTTGTGAGAAATCTGGTAATGCCAGAACTGGACAAGAACTCATAATAACCTTCATCTCCTCGAAAGTTTTCTGTGCTAAGTCTGTCCAAGTGAACGCTCCTTTCTTGGTGAGATCTGTGAGGGGTGCTGCAAATTGGGAGAATCCCTTAACGTACCGCCGGTAATAAGTACACAGACCTAGGAACCCTCTCAACTCTGTAACTGTTTTTGGCGCAGGCCAATCTCTGATAGCCCTGATTTTCTCCATGTCAACCTGTACTCCTTCTACATTGATTACGTGTCCTAAGTACAGCATTTCTTTCGTGCCAAACCCACACTTGGACATTTTTGCATATAGTGAATGCTCTTCTAAAATACTCAATGTTTCGTCCAGGTGTTTCAGATGTTCTTCCCAGGTTTTGCTGTAAATCAGGATGTCATCAAAGAAGACCAGCAAAAATTTATGTAGCTGTGCTCGGAAGGTATGGTTCATGCATGACTGAAAAGTGGCCGGAGCATTGGTCAGTCCGAAGGGCATGACCAAAAACTCATAGTGACCATAATGACAGCGGAAAGCTGTTTTGGAGATGTCCTAGTCCCTTACCCTGATCTGATGGTACCCCGAGCGAAGATTGATCTTGGAGAAGTATTGAGCTCCCCGAAGTTCATCCATGAGTTCGTCAATTCTGGGAATGGGATACCTGTTCTTAATGGTCTTTTTGTTAAGTGCTCGATAATCGATGCACATACGCAGAGTACCATCCTTCTTTTTAACCAGAACTACTGAAGATGCAAAGGGGCTAGAACTGGGTCGTATATAACCAAGCTCCAGTAATTCTTTGATGGTTTTCTCAATCTCATCCTTGTACCTCTTGGGATGCCTGTAAGGAGTGGTGATGACTGCTTCTGTTCCCTCCTCTAGCTCGATGATGTGTTCAAAACCCTGGTCTGGTGGTCTGCCTGATGGAAGGTCCCGAAAAACCTTTTTGTGTTTCTATAGAAAGGCTTGAATGTCACTGGGGTGTTGTGAGCTGGTCTCTGGGGGTTTCCTGAAGGTGACAAAACATTCTGCAACCCATTCTATATCATCCTGTCGGAGCACTGCCTCCATTCTCTGTGAAGAGACCGGTTTTGGGGGATAAGTGTTCATGCCCCTAAAAACTACCCGTTTGTCGTCTGGCCCCTGGAACTCCATTTCCATTGCCCTATAGTCTATAGTGTATTTCCCTATAGAGTAAAGCCACTGAACACCCAATACCACATGAGTATCCGCTACA
>LPNX010678160.1:155392-174796 GCA_001517045.1 Pseudotsuga menziesii
CCTTAGCTGTCAGTAACCGCTCGAACCCACAGGAATCACATAGGTTAGCGGTTTTGGGCCTTAGGGCCTAACTGGAAGAGGACATTACAAGATCTTCACAGATCTTACCACGTCCACACATGGCTTCCAGAATAGCTTCATTAGAAGGTAAAACCATATCTAAACAGTCCGTAGAGTGCAAAGAGTTTTCCGCCCAAGCGGGCTAATAGACTTCTTCCAGGTCCTCTGAGACTGAGAGAGGGTCTGGAATGGGACCAACAGTGGTTTGAGTGATAGCTTGGTCAGCTGCTTCCACTGTCGATAGGGGTAATTCCGGTTCATGGGGGGAAGGGAGAATCCAAGGATCAGTCCTATCAACAACTGTGGCTATGGACTTCCCCACACTAGTAGAACCAATATAGTTAATCAGGGATGGAAGATCAAATGTGCCCATCAGTGATGCGTACATTCCAGCCCCCAAGCTATGTGCAGTAGGTTTGATCTGATAAACCAATGGCACAACAGACTCATTAGACTTCAAGCGGCCTTTTCGATTAAAATTGAGTTGGTCAATAGTAACCAACTTCCCTTCGTGTGGAAATACTACCACCCAAAAGACGGCCGACGCAATAGCAGACATGGCATAAGTCCAGGGTCTTCCCAGAAGCAAATTATAGTCCAAAGGTGCATCAATCACTTCCACCTCAACAGACACTGCTTTCCCTGCCAGCTTAATTTCAAAAGCCGATAGGATACCATCCGAACGGAATGACCTTCCATCGAAAGCAGTAAGCAGAGTGTTTGATGGAACCAGCTCTAAGGATCCGAGAGCTTTCCAATAGGACAAGGACATAACGCATGTAGAAGCACTCTCATCAACAACTGCCATTCCAATGGTCTTTCCACCATGGATGGCATCTATTGATAAGGCTACATGGTAAGGTAGGCGAATTTTAACATCAGACAAATGAAATTTTGCCATGAGACTCGACGAGTCCATACTGCCTAAGGCTGCTAAGAGAGAATCCTGCTGAGTGAGACAGCTCTATAACAGCTCTAAAGCTGACATTGCACACGGGGTTTGGGATAGGTCTTCAACCACGGAGTAGTTTGAAGCAGCCCTAGCATTAGGCTTATGCAAGGTCTTCTTAAAGACACCTTTCGGTATCTTCGGCATAGTTTCAGCAGGCTTCTTGATCATGAGAGGGTTAGAAGTTTCACCTATAGCCTTACCCATCTCAGAAGTCTCTTTCTCATAATTTTTATTCCTAGTCTGTAGCAAAGTCGAAGATCGAACCATGTTGATATAGTTTGGGTCAAGGGCATTTGGAGTGCCCCCTGCTGCATTAGAAGCTAAAGTTGAATTTTGCCCTTGGGGAAAAGGATCCTTCAGGATAGCCGGTTGTTGAGCTTTAAGCATCTTCTGGGCTTGTTCCATAAGGGGACAAAGGTAAGTGAGGTGATCCTCGTGGCACAACTTACACGGGAATTTGACCTTTTTCTTTTCTTTCTTGCCCACATCAGCATTGTTCGTAGACTTCTGCTTGTTTTGATTTCCCTCTCCTTTCTTTCCTCTCTTTTTCTTCCCGTCGGGCTGCTGATTGCCCTTCTGAGAGGTCTGTGCAAAAACATTTGCACTCTGGGGGGAGGGGGCAACCTTTGCTACCTCCGCCGTAGAATGCTTGACGGATAGCTGATGAAGCTGTTTAGCCAAGGACTCTACGGTGGGAGAGTTTACAGACCCAACCACACTATCGGCATGGGGTCTAGGCTTAGGCTTCTCCGCATCGTGGGTAGGCCTCGGTGCCTCAGGGATAATCTCATACAAGATCCCAGATTGTGAATAAATCAAATCCAATTGCTGGGCCCTGAGAATGGCTTCTTCTTCATTCGTCACTCTTGAAGTGGATACGTTTTTAGATATGTAGGGCAACAGGGATTTAAGGTACCACTCTAGTAGGAACTCAGGAGGAATAGTGGCTTTTATAAGGCTCTTTCGCCTCCTCCACTCTTGAATATGATCCGAGATGTGGGTGGCCTTGTTCTGCCTAAAGGTAGATAACAAGTCCATTCCGAAATCGTATCGGACCGGAAGCTGAAAGTGGCTAAGGAATGCACTAGCCAAGTCCCAAAAACTATTGAATGCGGCAGAAGGCAACTCGATGTACCATTTTGCCGCGGTACTTGTTAAGGTTCTCTAGAACAGCCTCAACCTAATCGAATCTTCATTCAGCGAATTCGAAGAGCACCATAAATGAAATGTGGTGGCATGAGCCCCAGGATCTTCACCAACTTTGCCCTCAAATTTAGGGATGTCCGATGGCAATTTGGTGGGAACAGGTGGCCACGAGGGGTCATGCCTCACTGGGTCATTCATCAACTTAGACAAGTCTGGCAAGTTTAACGTTACCAGGAATGGAAGCTTGGGTCGAACCGGGGCACTGAAAGTGCCAGTTTGGGGATTAGAGGGACCTGCCCTCGAATGCCCATAAGTAAAGGTGGGGTTGCCCCTGCCACCAGTTGCAAAGTGGATGGATTACTTTGAAACAGATTCCATCCGTAAGCCATGGGGTTGTGAGTGGGAGGTGCAGTATAAGAGGTTCGGGCCGTCCCAATCGAATTTGGGGTCTGAAAAACAGGAGCAGGTATCCCTCTGTTAAACAACGAAAAGGGAGAGCTCGTAAACGGGGCCGAGACCGGAGTTTGAAAACTTTGCCCATAAGAGGTATTGTTTCCAAACTGCACTCCTACATAAGAAGGTGATGGGCCTACGTACGGAGTGGATGGGGGAATGTGTTCCCCATTCCAAGGAAATCCTTGGACGAAAGCCAAGGATCCTACCGGACCACTATGAGCAATGTATGTGAAGGAGGAAGGAACAGTAGGTATACTAGGAATCCCAGTAACCATGTCGCCAGAAGCACTTGCTAGGCTTGAGTGAACCAGCGGTTGGACCACTTAACTCGCTGGAGTCAAAGGCGTAGAAGGTATGCTAGATCTAGGGGCACTTACTGGGGGAGGCAGTACCCCTTCAGCCGAAATGGCTGAGGTGAAAACAAAAGAACTTTCTCCCGCAGTAGACATAATCCTACCCACGGGGACACCTAAAACAGGTGAATCAAAAGGTCTAACCTGGACGATCACAGGATTGTTTAAGTCAGTCAAGGGTGTGTTAAAATTCCTTGCAAACTCGTCAGTCTGCAAGTCTTCTATCTCAACTGTATCAAAATCAAGACGGTTAGTTATAAGTGATGGTTCACCTGGAACTTCACTTACTCGTATTGGTTCAAATGAACCGTTCGTGTCCAATCTCCGCTTTTGGGGTGGAGGTGGAGGTTCCAATGTGATGAGAGGAGGAAGGTTTTGTAGCCTTCTTGATCTTCTTATAGGTTGGTCCTCCATAATTGAAAATTTTGACAAATCAAAACCCTAAGGTCAGCTAAACACAGACAAACCAAAGAGCACTCACTACTAAATTTCCTAAAGTCTCAAACAGTCAACAAGGGTAAAAGATATGCTTTCCCAAAGAAAGCTGAAAAACAGTTACTTGGCGTCCTTGAAGTGGTTCTTAGGCATAAGCGGAGGAATCACCCACCACCCTCCTACACTTTCAACAAGGGTTACCTTCCAAGCCTGTCTAAGGTGAACTAGAAATAGCCTTCCGGTTTACCTAGGTATGAACCCTAGATGTCAAGAGACTAAAGGCTACCTTAGCTATACCAACAGTTTGGGGGGACAGTCGCAAGCCTGACTCATACGCATGGGCAGGGTAGCTGAGCCCGAAACTCTGTCTAGGACAGAATCCCCAGATGCGTAAAAGTCCTGATTTACGTTTTGACAAAGAATCAGAGGGTTATCTCCTCATTCCAATGCCTCCACGCGGCCTCGTGCTTGACTCCCTTTTGAGAGGAGCTTCCCAGATACAGTCGATAAAGATAAGGGTTTACCTATCGAATGGTCCACTACGTCTAAATTTTAAAACTTATGGGAAGTTTACACTTCCTATCCCACAAGTCTAGCCTAAGCTAGTAGGTGAATGGCCCTAGAAAATAAAAATTACTAGTAAATTTTAATTATTGCGTTCATTTTAAAGGGCTATTTCTTACTCAGAAGAAAATGGAGTGATGGACTATGGTGGTTTTGACTTGATAAGAAATAAAAAAGCAAAGGTGTATCTTTTCAAAGCAAATTACCTCTACTAAAACAAAACTTCTTTTTTCTTTTTGTAAATATAAATTGATGAATAAATGCAACGATAAGAGAAACTAAGACTATGTTTTTGTAGTTTTTTGAGATAATATTTTAAAAACTGAAAGCTAAACTACTCTATGCAAAATCCAATGCAAAGCTTTAAAATGTTTTTCTTTTCACTTTTTAAAATGCTCAAAGACTACTTATGCACCTAACATGCACAAACTTGAGTATGCTTGAATTAAACAAACTGTACAAAGTAAGCAAAGCGAAGTAAATAGATTCAAAAGACCAAGATATCAACCATCAAAGGAAGACTTAGAACCCTAGCTTGGGCAGACACAATGTAAAGAAGACACTGAAATCACACAAAGGTAAGTGGCACACCAATCACTACTCGAAAATAGACTGGGATAGACAATGCCTGGAAACCTGATCACTGCTTCAGACAAACAACACTTAAACCTATAACCCAAACAGGCAAATCCACTTCGAACTTGCAAACAAAATGAAAATCCAAACAAGAGAATTCAAGGGCTTTACAAGAAAGCAGAAGGTATGGCCAACAAGGTAATCAAACTAACAACACAGTGTTCATAAGGAAGACCAACCAGCAAACAAAACTTAAAGAGGGACAGGGACAAGCAAACCCTAACCCAAAAATTCCTATGCTAAGGCTTGTACGCGACTGTGTATAAGGGCAACTCGCGTACTGTACGCGACTGTCCTAGAGAGCAACCCGCGTACGCAGGCCTCTGTACGCGACTGTATGCAAGAGCAACCCGCGTACATATACAAAATTTTCTAAAAAGAAGGAAAATTCACAAGGTCTTCAAACACTATGGTAAGCATGAACCAGGACAAGATACCACACACAAACTCAAGGCAAAGACTGGTCAAGGGTATCAGAAATAACCTACAACAGTCTGGGCTCCCTAGCGGAGTCGCCAGTTCCGTTGTTTAGGAATAAACACCTTATAACCAAAGGTCTGGGGTTACCAACGTACTCTTAAAACTTGCAGACAATCAGCTTTAAAATACAGAAAGGAAATAGGAAGATAGGATGGACTCACCCGATTCACAACGGTTGATCCAAGCTTTGTCTTCTCCCGCTCTACTTCTCCTCCAAAGCTTTCAGGGATGTTTCTCCTTCACCTGCAAATAGCAAATCCTCCAAATGCAAACTTATATATCTATATTTGACAAGTTAGATAAACAATATATAGAGTGCTTAATCATAATTATTCATCAAACCATGATACATGAAAGATATTCAACACACATTTGAAATAAGGATTCTCTTTATTAACAATAGTGAATGAGTTAAGGTTACAAACCAACGCCTGAAACAAAGATTCCTCTGCAACCAAAGGATTCTGAGTTCTGCTACTCCAAAGACTTCTGAATAGATACCACCAGCATAACTTTGCTCTCCAAGTATGATTGATTAATGCCCTCCCTAAGGCCTCTATTTATACTTAGGGAAATAGAGCAGTTTCGAAGGTTGAGGAGGTTGAGACAGTTAAGATAGTTATTGATTAGGGCTTAACACATCTCCATTAATCGCAATTTATTATTTTTAATGTCAAAGGAAGGCGTACGCGAGTATTGATACTGGCAACCCGCGTATGACACGCGAGTTGCTACGAGGGAAACCCGCGTACAGATCTGTACGCGAGATGCAATGACAATACTCGAGTACAATACGCGATATGCTATAGGAAAAAGTCACGTATATACGTGAGTTGCTTATAGACAAAGTCGCGTACAACAATTGACACATGGAAAGGTAAAAATGGCAAGTTGGATGGATAGTGAATGTATTTCATAACATGCCCATCTATAGTGTTTTAGGAAACCTTCAATTCATAAATGTCCTTTTGTGTGCCAACAAGTGAAGTGTCGACACTCGGACGGAGAAGTGCCATTTGGGTTGATAACAGTAGTAGGGATGGAATTTGATAACTCTGTGAACCTATTGTTGAATTCATCCATGGTTTCGGTATCTGATTTCTTCATACTAGTCAAGGCTACCACTAGATGTCTAGGTTCCTTTTTGTTGCCAAATTTTCAAAGGAACGCAACCTTGAAGGTTGCTATGGTAGCGAAAGATTTGTTCGGCAAGTTGTCATACTAGTTTCCAGCTTTACCATCCAAAGATAGAGCAAAAAGGGTCATGTATACATCTTCATGTTTGTCAGTACCCCTGACATAGGAACCACAATGTCTGGAAAAGTTTCTGATATGCTGCTTAGCAAAGGTAGAGGCATCAATGCCATTAAAAGTCATGCGTTTATCTATAGCCTTCTCAGGAACATCATGGGGTTGACCTGCTATCTGAGTGAAGTTGAGTTGAGTAAACAACTCACCCATCGTGGAAAGGAAACAATTATTATTTTCAAAATTTTCTATGTTTTCTTGAAATAAAAGATGGATGTCTGAAACAGACTCAGATCCAAGTTCTTCAAAGATCCTACGAGAAGCAAGTATGTTCAGTCTCCTCCTATAAACCTTTTCAGGCTCGGGGATGAAATTGAGCAAACCTTCAGAGTTTCTTCTAGTTGAATACCTTGAGTTGTTTACTGACAGTGGAGTCGCCAAGTGGATTCAAGTTTAATTTCGAAGAGTGATTGGACTAAAAATCTACCAAAAAAGGGAAAAAAGGAAAAAAACTAAAAAGAAACAAAGGTTGTCTAGGAACAAAAAGATTTGTCCCTAGCAACGGCGCCAAAAGCTGTTGTCTGCCGAATGCACACCAGCAGCAGAAATCTAATGAAAGCTGTCTCCTCACTTGAGAAAGTGTAAGAGGTGTGGCCTTGAGGGCAAGCATAGAGCTAGGTACTGTCACCTACTCCTCGCTCCTTCGTTTAGATTAACTCCTAACGAAGCCAAGGGGGGTAGTCCCTAACAAAGAGTTTCTATAGCTCAAAGTATTTTAAATGTTTTCGGTGTTGAATGATGCAGATGGGTGTTTGTTTAGGAGTTTTTGATGAGATCACAGTTCTAGATGAAATAAACACAAGATAAAGGGCAATCCACGTTACGATACAAGATATAAGATTAACAGTATAACAAAGACTTGAAAAATAAAAGCAACCACAGATAGGTAATAAATTCAAGTAGAACTTCAAAAGGACAAATGGCCCAGATTAATTAAAACATGTAAGTGTAAATAGACCAGTGCCAAATAGAGTCAAAGATTGCATAGTCCTTGGGGATGCTGGAGATACAAGTCTCAGAATAATATTGGTGAGAATGTTTTGCAATTGTTCTTGGTTTATTTTATTGTAAATTTTAAAGATGATCTTGCTTAAGGTGTCTAGGAAACCTAACCGGAAATACTTTCAGTGGCTTCGTTCGAAGACACGACGGACCTGTCTAGAATCACAAGCTAGGTGTTCGGAGAATTTAACTAGTTAGTGTCCAGATTGGGTTGCCCGGCACCCACACTTGGAATTTGCCCACTACCTGAGTATTTATCGAAAACGCCGGTGCATTGGTTGTGGGGTGAAAGTTTTATTATGTTATCACTTGCAAGATTAACAAATCCGATCACTGTGTTGCCAACTTTTTTGTACCATAGTTGGATTAGCTGAGGAGCCGCCAGTTGACAAACATGATAAATGTTTGTTTCCAGTGTATCAGATGATCTGCCTTTGTGCCTAGCCAGTTTTGGCTAGTCAGTTTTTGTTTTGAATAATTATGACCATGGCCCCGCGGGGTTTGTAATAAAATGTGTTAGTAGGGTGTTTTGAGTGGTTCGGTCTTCTAAGACGTAGAATTTCAACTAAGGTATTCCAGGGAGTCTTTTTCCCTTGACAATTATGCTTTTCCTATAGCCGAGTATAATTGACGAGGTTTTCTTCCGCTTCCTCCAAAGCTGGAATGCCCGATTTTGAATTCTGGGCCTTGGGGGGTTATTAGAGGCCAACTGAGTATGTATAAATCTACTAGACATTATTAGAATAGACTATGGTCATGTCCTAAGTCATTAGGACCCTCAGAAAAATTTTCAAATTTTTTTTACCAGACGCATCAAATTTTTAATTTTTCCTAAGTTTTTAATTAAATTTTTCCATAATTTAAATGGAAAAAATCATTTTGTAATAAGTTAGCCATCCGGGATCCGTTTGCAGTAATTGAAGGCTCTAACCTTAAGCCAAAAATCATTCATGATCAACCAGCCAGCTAGCACCAAGTTTCAGATCATCATTCAGCCACATAACTCATATTTTCTCAAAAAAGTCAATTTCGGGGAAATTATTGATTAAATAATAAAAATGATTATTTTGGAGAAAATCCAAATCTCTCCAAATTAATCTGAATTGAGCGAAATGAAATGCATAATGACATGGCATCGGGCATTAATGATGATTGGAGTTAACACAACTCGGCTTCAGTCAGCATTCAGTGAGCATTGAGTCCTCATCCACTTGGCCAATTCGCCTCCTTCAGTGATGACCATGCTTGGGTGAGTTGGAGCTTGCTCATTGGCTTGGTGTTTTGATCGAGGTTGAACTGAAACATGTATTGATGAGTTCTAGGTATTGGCTCCTCCATACCTAGCCTCTGGACTCTCCAAGCCTTCACGCCTACCTCTTCCTCACCCTCACGTGTGCTCTTCCTCTACTTCACGCCCCAGCTTTGGAAGCTCACGTTTTTTATGAGGGAGGGCTCATATGGCATGGAGATTGGTTGGTTAGGGTTGGAGTGGGGGCGCCTTGCCTAGGTGGAGGCCTCCCCTTACTCTTAGCTCTTCATCTTAGGTTTTGGCTCATTCAACATGGCTAGATCATTAGGTTTGCGCCCTCCTTGCATGGTGGTGTGGTGTTAGGGTTTTGGGCTTTCTCTCATTGGATAAATAGAGGCTCCTTTAGCTCTATTGGGATGTTGCATGGTGGTGTGGTGTTAGGGTTTTGGGCTTTCTCTCATTGGATAAATAGAGGCTCCTTTAGCTCTATTGGGATGGAACTTTTGTGCTGGAGTTACTCTATAAAAATTGTATCAAGCTTTGCTTGCATTTGATTAATAAGAATTTCGACTTTGGAGGTCCATGAACTCTTTGTGCATGGTAAATGTTTCATGGTTGAGGTGATACTGCTTCTAACCCATTACTCTTTTTTAGTTGAGTGAGATCAGTTTATTTGTTAAGCTCAAGAGGGCCACCGTTGGCATGGTAGATTAATTGTTTGTAGTTTCAAATCAATTATTTATGCAAAATAGATTATAATCTTGATGAATAGGAGTAGTTTAGTTATACGTAATATTGATCTTGATTGAACTATCTTGGCATACTTTTTCATGTGATATGATCTCACTTGTATTTGAGTTTTGGTGTTAGTAGGGTTCACAGGTTGAAGAAGGGTGCAAGTTCAGCTACCTCTAGCTCAACCTTTAAGCAACCGGTTGTTTAACACTTTGTGATTACAGGGCCTACAAGGATTGTGTTCTTCTCATACGAAAGAAAGTCGGAGTCTTCCTCCATCTCTTGTGTTCCATCCACAAAAACTTCCTTCTCTACCCTTCTCTTTAAATTTTTGCATTGCTCAAGAAATAGATCCAAGCTTTCAATACTCATATTCAGATCTATCTTTTAGGGCTTTGTTAGATCTAGTATCATTCATTAGATCTAGGGAAAAATTTGTTCTTTGCATGTAAAATTCTAAAATTTTTCAAAGTACAAAATTTTTCATTTTTGCATTGTCTTTCCTATCATCTTTTAGTAATATATGCTTGCTGATTTTTTCCTTTTGTTACAGGTACAACGGAAATGCTGGCGAAATTTTGAAGACATAAGCTTGAAAAGACACATAATCCCCCTTTCTTCTTTCCCCTTTCTGCAGTTGCTCCAAAAGCTTTCCAAGAATAAGAAAAGAAGCAAAAAAAACATCAAAGAAAAGCATTGTAAACAAAATAATAAAGAGCAAGTGGGATTACGGCTCCCACACCCCTCTTCCCCCATTTGGGGGAAGCTTGTATCGTCTCTTTATTTTCATGTTTTGTTTAATAAGTTGCTAAAAGTAGAATATGATAGAATAGTTTCAAATTGTTAGAATTTTGCTTTTCATTGAAGTTAGATAGAAAAGTTGATTAGTTCATCTTTCATAAAGTAGAAAAGATAAAAACTTTCCTGTTTTATTATTTAGTTAGTTCAAAGTTTTATTTACCTTTTTTGATATAATATTGTAAAACCTAAAAATACCAAAATCTCTTGAATCTTACCATAAGGTGGATCAAGAGTGCTCTCTATCGCAGAGTTGCTTTTCTTTTGTTATCTTTGTTTTGTTTACTTACGCCCATGCTCTCCCGATTAAGGCCTAAAAAACCTGAAAGAGACTCTTGGGTAGATTAGTTCTTTAATCTTTCTTAAGTTTAATCAATTAATTGCTAAAGTCTCTTGAACTTGCCATAACCCAAGTCAAGCGCACTCTCTATCGGAGAGCATAGTTAGACTTGCATTTTCCTTGCATTAGGCATATAGAATAGCTAAGTCTCTTGAACCTTTGTCATAAGACAAGGTCAAGAGCGCTCTCTGTCGGACCCAAGAAAAGAAGATCATCCCCCTTTTTATGTATCATTGACGATGGGTAATATTCTTCTACACAATTGTATGTTAGACTCGGGATCTAGTTCCAGCATCATGACCAAAAAAGTCATGTAGCAGCTTGACTTAAGAGCTACAAGACCATACCAAAATGTATGTGCCATGGACTACAGACCGGTTAAATTCAAAGGGATGATTGAGAACCAATTAGTTAGATTGGCTAAGTATCTGGATATCCAGATCACCATGGACATCCTTGTTATTGATGTGCCAGACAAGTGGGGGATGTTGCTTTCTAGGAAATGTGGTGCCACTTTGGGAGGATCAATTCAAATGGATTGGACCTATGCCACCGTACCAGCATCGGAGTTTTCACTTGTAAAGTTGTATTCTGAAAAGGAAAAAAGACACCATGTTGAAAACCCTCAAAGACCATTGAATGAGTATGCTTACCACACTGATGACCAAGGAACCTATCAAATCAACTCCACCTTCTTGGAACCCCTCCAAGAAGAAATAAAAACTGAGAAACTTAGTGAATTATGGAAGATGAATTTTGATGGTGCTTACTCTAGAACAGGCAAGGGGGTTGGGGTTGTCATTATTTCACCAGAGGGTAAGGTTTTCAACTTTGCTTTCAAATTGGAATTGAAGCAACAAATAATGTGGCAGAGTATGAGGCACTTCTACTAGGCATTGAGATTGCCAAGGACATGGGGATCAAGTTGCTTAGTATTAAAGGGGATTCTGACTTAATTGTCCAACAAGTTAAGGGTCAGTTTGCATGTAAGTGTCAAAAACTTAAAAAATATAGAAATGCAATGGGATACAATGGAATTCTTTGATGCCCTTAATATAGAAGCAATCCCTAGAGATCAGAATAGTGCCTCCGATAAGCTTGCAGTTTCAGCGTCAACTCTTTAGCCATCGGATGAGATGTTAGAGGGGGATTGTCCTTTAGAGATTAACTTCAGACCTTCTATTCTTGATAATGTAGAACATTGGCAGGTCTTTAAAGATGATGAGCAAATTTTGAGATTTATTCATAATGTCGATGAATTCGTAAACTTTAAAGTAAATGATCAGGAGGAAAATAAAGAATACTATGGAGAAGGCAACCAGTTTAATAATCCTGTCCCACGTGGTCTAGTTTCCTTAGAAAACATCTTTGACAGGCAGGACAGAAAAAAGAGTAATGTTGAGCAAATGAAACCAAGGGATTACATTGAAATCAACATTGGGACAGAAACAAAACCTAAAATAATAAAAATTGGAAAATGTACTTCCAAAAAAGAAAGGAACGGCCTTATAAACTTGGTCAAAGAGTATAGGGATGTATTTGCCTTTACTTATGACGAACTCAAAACATATAGGGAAGATGTCTTTCAACATACCATTCCCTTAAAACTAGAGTGTCAAAAAGGCAAGCCTTTTAGACAAAAACTTAGGCAAATAAATCCTAAGTTAGCACCAATTATAAAAAAGGAGTTAGAAAAAATGTTAGCAGCAGGAATAATAACCCCTACAAGACATTCAACTTGGTGTTCTAACTTGGTAGTAGTTAGAAAAAAGAACGAGAGTTTAAGGATATTTATAGATTTCAAAAATCTAAACATGGCATGTCAGAAGGATAATTACCCCCTCCCCAACATGGAGACCCTCCTCCAACAGGTCATTGGATCAAGCATGATGTCGATGCTAGATGGTTTTTCTAGTTATAATCAGGTGGTCATTCAAGAAGATGATAGGCATAAAACCACTTTCACAACTCCTTGGGGCACTTTTGAATATCTGAGAATGCCCTTTGGCTTTTTAAGTGCAGGAGCTACTTTCCAAAGGGCCATGGATTATGCTTTCAAGGAGTTGATTGGTAAAATCATTGAGATCTATCAAGATGATCTTACTGTATTTTTGAAAGAAAGATCCAGCCATGTTGGTCATCTCAGGCAGATTTTTGAGCGATGTAGGAAGTATGGTATTTCTTTGAATCCGGCTAAGTCAATTTTGGGCATAGAAGAAGGAAAACTCTTGGGACACATCATCAATAAGGACGGTGTTAAGATTGGTCCTGAAAGAATACAAGCCATAAGAAAGATTCCCCTACCTAAGAATGTGAAAGCCCTCCGATCCTTCAATGGTCATATAAATTTTATCAGAAGATTTATTCCTAACTTGGCCGAATTAATGAAACCTATGCAGGCCTTACTTAAGAAAAATGCCAAGTTTGTATGGACTAGTGAAGAAAGGGAAGCCTTTGATTCTATAAAGAATTCCATTACCAGGTCTCCAGTCTTAGTCAGCCCGGATTACACGAAAGATTTCATGATATTTTCCTTTGCTTCAAAAGACACTATTGCCGGCGTGTTGCTCCAAAAGAACTTCGAAGGGTTCGAGCAACCTATAGCATTCATGAGTAGAGCCTTGCAGAACACCGAATTAAAGTATACCATCGTGGAAAAGCAAGCTTATGCCTTGGTTAAATCTTTAAAGCATTTCAAGACCTATATTGGTTATTCTAAAGTTATTGGATATGTTCCCCACACTGCAGTGAAAGATATCCTGTCTCAACAAGATTGCTTAGAAATAAGGGGCACATGGGTGTCCAATATCCAGGAGTATGACCTTGAAATCAAGCCTATTAAGTTAATCAAAGGTCAGGGCCTTGCCAAAATGCCTACCCAAAAGAATGAAGAAGCTATTGAAATGATTGCTGAAAATAATGCTCCTCAGCTAGCCATGACTCCTGCCCTTCAAGAGCTTGACAATCATTGGTATTTCGATATCATTTTCTTCCTTCTCCATCTCACCTTCCCAGATCACCTCAAAGGTCACAAGCGTAGGGATTTGAGACTCAAGACTGCTAGGTATTGCCTTACTCAAGAGGGTCTAGGTTGGAGGAACCCAGTTGGTATCATACTTAGGTGCATAAACGAACAAGATTCCAAGAAAATCTTGGCGGAATTTCACTCAGGATTTTGTGGAGGCCATTATGCAGCAAATACAGCTGCCCACAAGATCTTGAGAGCTGGATATTATTGGCCCACCATTTTTGCAGATGCTCACAAGCATGTCAAGTGTTGCCAAGAGTGTCAGTTGTTCACTGGGAAGCAGAAGTTGGCTGCGCTTCCCCTTAGACCTGTTGTGGTCCTTGACCCCTTTCAGCAATGGGAGCTTGATTTTATCAACAAATTTAAGGACAACTCTAGCAATGTTTTTTATTGGATCCTTACGGCAACCGATTATTTCACCAAGTGGGTAGAGGCCATACCCACTAAAAATGCCACTAAGAAAGTTGTTATAGATTTCATCGAGGAAAGAATCATCACCAAATTCAGAACTCCCCTAAAAATAACAACCGATAATGCCAAGGCTTTCAGTTTCGAAAAAGTAAATGATCTCTGTTTTAAATATGGCATTATCCTATCCCTCTGATTTGATTAGTATCCACAGGGCAATGGACTGGCTAAGTCCACAAATAAAAACCTAATGACTATCCTTAAGAAAACTGTGGGTGATAATAAAAGATCATGGGATAGCAAGATTAAGTATGCTGTGTGGGCGGATAGATTCACTAAGAAGAACTCTATTATCACCCACCTTGTAGTTGCCTGTGTGAGGTGGATCCAGGATGGATGGTAGAGGGGCAAGCAACTAAGGGGTGGAACCACGACTGCCTAGACTCCCAAATGGATGGTTGTCACGCCAATCAAGGCAGCCTTCACTTTATGTTATCCTAGTCCAAGACAACAATGGGGGAGACCCAAATCTGCTCCCGACAGGAGAGATCGGACCTAGACACCAGAAAAAGATCAGATGGGGCTTCAGGGTACTTAAGGTGCAAGGTAAATGGAAACCCTAGCTCTAGGATTAAGGTACTAGCAACTGATGGAGATAACCACTGTCTTGGGAAACATAACTGTGACAGGGTGAGCAAGAACAGAGTTGGGACTGCCTAGTACCAAGGAGACAATTCTCAGTGAAAGATAGGTGACTTGAGTTATCAATAGGTGTTGGCAAAAGGAGTAAAAATGAGGTCAAGATGGGGCTAGCGCTAGCTAGGAGATCAGTGCCTTATGTGCATTAGGCAATGGAGTCAGTAGTAAACCAATTTTTCAGAGAACCCACCTAGGAGACACCTTGATCTACGAACCCAGAAAGTAATTGGTCCGAAAAAGCTAAGGTACAGGAAACCCAGCTCAATGGATGGCTAGCACTAGGGCTTAGGAGGACAGATCTGTAGTTCTAGGGTCACCGGGAGGCTAATGGCTCAGCGTTGAGGAAGAAAAGAGGCCAGGGTGACCTGATCTACAAGCCTAAATTAGGAAATCAACAGAAAAATCAGATCTAGAAAAGTCAAAATCTGATAATGGGGCTAGGAGGCTGAAAACTGATTTTTCAGATCTAGGGCAAACCGGGAGGAGCTAGCACAGTGTTGGGGGTGTTCTGGAGTGCTTGGGCCCTGATCTATTAGCCTATCTTGTCAGATCTCAGAAAAAATCACTTTTGAAAAAGTCTAGTTTTCAGTGAGGGCGCTAGGGCAAATTCAGTCAACTTTTCAGATCTAGGTCAAATGGTCAAGAAATTGGATAGCGTTGGGGTTGATTTAGGCTGTGTGGGACCCGATCTATCCATTTGTGAAGTCAAAATTCAGAAAAACTCAAAACCCTAGCAGGCCAATTTTTCAGTGGGGGGTTAAGCAGTTTTTTGCTTAAAAATCAGATCTAGGTCAAATTGTGCGGAATTTGACAAGCGTTTCAGTTAATTTGATGAAGGGGAGGCCCGATCTATGAAACCCAAAAATGGTTTGGCAAAAGATCGAACTATTCAGAAGTTTATTATTTTTTAGGGTTTTTAGTGCTTTAGGAGTTTTCAGAAAAAGTTGAAGAAAAGCAAGGTATAATGGAATAAGATCTGAAAAAGAAGAGACTTACATGTTGGATCTTACCAGGAAATGATTGTAGAAGTCTGTAACAGTGACGATCTTTGCTATCCCGATCAATTCTGGAAGATCCCCATAATTTCTATGACATATGCAAGCTCCAAGCCACCAATGCGCCCCCTACCCTGCATGAGCAAACGTCAACCATATCAAATTTGCTAATACAAGATGAAGAAACTGAATGCTACAAGACAGTAAAATGAAGTAATCATAGATCACAATGAAACTGATGAAAACCCCCTGATCCAAGACGAAGAGAACTGAGCGAGTTGAGGTCCCCCCTACAAAAACACTCCAGCCAAAACGCCCTCATGTAGACAAAAAAATGATAGCCACGAAAAATATAGATCTCACAAGAATTTCCACAATGCTAGGAAGCTGAAGACTAGCTAATCACCATTTGAGCACATCAAATGCAAAGCAGATCCAGAAAAATTTCCACAAAAAGGTCTTTCTATTATTCAAATCCCATAGCCAAAGACCCCTTAGAAATGAGAAGCTCTCTCTTTTAAATAGAAATGAGAGAACCTAAATCATAACCAAATCCTAACCACTTTCAAAACGAGTGGCTAAGATTAAAAGATGAAATGTTCTAATCAATGGTTGAGATGAGCTCAACATACAACACATGGATCAATATAACCATAATTTACCAAAGTGGACTAAACCACCCAAATAAAAGTAAACCCACTCAACAAGAAATAAATGAAAGCACATGGTGGGTCCAAGGAGTCTTTCACTAACTCCCTTTGGGTGTCCCCATGGCATAATAAATAATATAACAATTTAATTTTTTGACTTTCGTGCCTCCTTGAGGAAATCATGATCCTCTAAAAAGAGCTCCAGAAAATAATAAAAAATGCCCAAAAATAGGTGTGGGCCCAATCAAGAGCTGCAACTGCTGGAGAAAGTGTGGAGGACATCACTCTCATCATCATGGCTCATCCCATGTCATTTCCTTGCCTTAGTAGCCCAAATCGATTTCTTCAATAGCCATTTAATAATATTTTAATCTGCCTCGAGAAACGTGATCCTGCCAAAACAGCCTCCTAGGGTGCCTGCGTTGTCAAACTGAGCCCACCGGGCTCTCTGGGATGGGGGTACAATGGTACAAACAAGTGGCTGCACCCCCCTATGCCCATGTTAAATTTTCATATGCTAAGCTAGATCATTAATATTTTATTTCGATTTCATAACAAAAGCATATAAACAGGATCACTGAAAGATAGACAAGCACAACCATACAAAAGGAGAACACAGATTTATCCTGGGAAAACCCTAAAGGGAAAAACCCAGCAAAAACTTCCTCAATATAGACGCCCCAAAAGATAAAAGATAAAACCAACAAGGAGATCAAAGCCTGATCCTCCCCCTTCTCCAGCTACTTCTCTTCTCCACTAATGCGCTACACAAGTGAGAGTGTGTGTGTCACAAATGAGGAGAGCTACACCTCTATTTATATTCATCCGTTCACTTCAATTAACTCACCTGACATGTAGGCTCGAGTTAATCATGTAGGCTCGAGTTACACATGTAGGCTCAAGTAACCACACTAGGGTGCTAATGACCCACCTTTACAATTAGAGGGGACTACCTCATGACACTTATTAGTTCTTCCGATTAGAAGCATCGGGGTACAAAGTAATACAAGTGGTTCTCCCGATAGGACCCTCGGGGACCACAAAAGATACATATAGAATATTCTTCGAAGTTACAATATTTCAACACTCCCCCTTAACGAGAAGGGTATTCTACAACAACATCAACAACAACAATAATAGGAGAGAGAAAGATAGGACATCATCAACATCATCAAGGTAACACATCTATAAATCATTGGAAGCTTTTCAACATCATATAGTGTTCGTCTTCAATATTCAATGACAGCAACTCTTTGATCAGCATCAGCATCTTTTGACCTTTTGACCAGCAACATCTTCAACACTTTGACCTTTCGATCAACAACACCTTCAGCAACATCTTCAGCACTTTGACCTTTCGATCAGCAACATCTTTAGCACTTAGACCTTTCAATCAGCAGCAACATCTTCAGCACTTTGACCTTTTGATCAGCAACATCTTCAGCATTTTGACCTTTCGATCGACAACAATATCTTCAGCATTTTGATCTTTCGATCAGCAACAACATCTTCAACATTTCGATCAGCAACATCTTCAGCACTTTGATCTTTCGATCAGCAACATATCTTCAACATTTCGATCAGCAACATCTTCAGTACTTTGATCTTTTGATTAGCAACAATTTCTTCAGCATTTTGTTATTTCGATCAGCAACATCATCATATCCTGATCAGTAACATTGTGATCAGCACCATCATCATACTTCAATTCTCGAACAGCATCATCATCATCATATTCTGATCTTTTGATCAGTACGTCGTCATCATCACATACTGATCAGTACGTCATCATCATCATACTCTGATCTTTCGATCAGTGCATCATCTTCGTCATACTCTGATCTTTCGATCAGTACATCATCATCATGCTCTGATCTTTTGATCAGTACATCATCATCATCACGCTTTGATCTTTCGATCAGTACATCGTAATCATCATCATACTCTGATCTTTCGATCAGTACATCATCATCATCATACAAACATCATCAAAACATCAACATGATCCTTTCTTTCGGAATTACGGGATTTAGGTCTTTACGGAGTTACCAATGATCCTTCCTTTTGGAATTACGAGATTTAGGTCTTTACGGAGTTACTAATGATCCTTCCTTTCGGAATTACGGGATTTAGGTCTTTACAGAGTTACCAACGATCCTTCCTTTAGGAATTACGGGATTTAGGTCTTTACGGAGTTACTAACGATCCTTCCTTTCGGAATTACGGGATCAACACATTTGTGGAACTCAGAAAATCCTTCTTATTGGAATTACGGGATCAATTCAATGATCCTTCCTTTCAGAATTACGGGATTGAGGTCTTTACGGAGTTACTAACGATCCTTCCTTTCGGAATTACGGGATCAACACAGTTGTGGAACTCAGACAATCCTTCCTATTGGAATTACGGGATCAACACACGTTCTCGAGTACCGAAGTCACCGGATCTATTCTGAACCGAGGTTCAAGGATGATACAATCCTACTACCTTCTCGATGACCGAAGTTCACCGAATCCGTTCTGAACCAAAGTTCAAGGATGATACAATCCTGCCACCTTCTCGATGACTGAAGTTCACCGGATCCGTTCTGAACCGAAGTCCAAGGATGATACAATCCTGCCACCTTCTCGATGACCAAAGTTCACCAGATCTGTTCTGAACCGAAGCCCAAGGATGATACAATCCTGCCACCTTCTCGATGACCGAAGTTCACCGGATCCGTTCTGAACCGAAGTTCAAGGATGATACAATCCTACTACCTTCTCGATGACCGAAGTTCACCGGATCCGTTCTGAACCGAAGTTCAAGGATGATACAATCCTACTACATTCTCAATGACCGAGGTCACCGGATCACTTCTGGACATATGTCCCAGGATGATACAATCCCTCTTCATTCTCGAAGACCGAGGTCTTCGGATCACTTCTGGACATATGTTCCAGGATGATACAATCCCATTGCAACATCACTACTCCCCCTTTCAAGGAAGGTCTTTCCAAACTACACCAAGCTTGTCTCGAAAGTGTTCAAACTTTACTCAGGACAGAGGCTTCGTCAGCACATCACCATCTAAACCATCATCATCTACATCTTCAGTATGTGAATACTGA
>LPNX010678160.1:176973-211630 GCA_001517045.1 Pseudotsuga menziesii
CGTGCTTGGAAGTTTTCAACTTCGCCAAGCTTATCATCAAGCTGATGTGATAGATCACTTTGAAATGAGAACCTCAAATGCAAATAGCAAAAGATTAGATCTTACCGATTTGAGGTACCGATTTGAGGTGTTCGTCCTGCTTCCGGAGCTAGTTGATCTAGGGTTTGTCAGAGAAACCCTAATTTTCAAAACTTCAAATCTTTCAAATTTGATTGAATAGAAAGATAGATCTCTTCAAATGGCGCTGTCCAATGTACTCCTTTTCTGAAAACAGTGGAGGGAAGCTCCCGGAACAGGAAGCCCTAGTTTTCCAATTTCTTCTACAGAAATGCCTGTTACTGTTTCTGTGATATCTCCGAAATTACTAGTCCTCTGTGTCTGAAATTTCGCACTAAGGTAACCTCGCATGTCCCTGATCCAACACCATAGGTTTCATCAGAATTGGTTTCACCAATTGGGATTTATGATCATTTGCCCAAGGTGACCTGTTACAGGACTGTTCAGAACAGTGAAGTTGTACGGAATGCCACATGTCACTGGTTCATCTTCAGGTTCGGAAATTTGGACCACAGAAAGTACAGTCCGTGCTATTTCTGGAACATCTTCAGGAATTCCATTTGGACCTCTGTAGCCCACTCTACAACAATTCTCCCCAGGTGTCCTGTTTAGGGATGAATTTTGGAAGAGTCTGGAACCCTAACTTGGAGGGATCATATCTCCCAGAATATAGCGAATCTGAGGCTGAATTTTGGACACAGTGTAAATCAGGATTTTATCTTCGGCTTCTGCAATTTTCAACTCCTGAGCCTTTGCCAATTTTAGGATATAGCGAATGTACCAAAACTTAGTAGTTTTAGTATTTAGGGTTTTTCCAGATCGGGGTCAAACTAGGGTTTGACTTTCCCGGAGTTTCACCCAACCAAATTTCTTGATCCAGGTCTCTAAACTTCGATTTTGATGAGGAGAACAATCCTATGTTGGGCTCACTCAAAAATTCTTCTTCTGTAGAAAGCCCTAATTTTCCACACCAAAACTAAAAATGCTCGGAATCAAATTCCGCTTCGACAGAAAGATGCGCCCTTCAATGGAGAGTCAGTCTAGCCTTCTTTTGCTGGTCGATCATGGATAGAGACCCAAAAAATAAGAAGCCCTAGATTCTTTAGCTGCACAATGTCTTCTTTCAGGGTGGCTCTGATACCATGTTAAATTTTCATATGCTAAGCTAGATCATTAGTATTTCATTTCGATTTCATAACAAAAGCATATAAACAGGATCACTGAAAGATAGACAAGCACAACCATACAAAAGGAGAACACAAAGATTTATCCTGGGAAAACCCTAAAGGGAAAAACCCAGCAAAAACTTCCTCAATATGGATGTCCCAAAAGATAAAAGATAAAACCAACAAGGAAATCAAGGCCTGATCCTCCTCCTTCTCCAGCTACTTCTCTTCTCCACTAATGCGCTACACAAGTGAGAGTGTGTGTGTCACAAATGAGGAGAGCTACACCTCTATTTATATTCATCCATTCACTTCAATTAACTCACCTGACATGTAGGCTTGAGTTAATCATGTAGGCTCGAGTTACACATGTAGGCTCAAGTAACCACACTGGGGTGCTAATGACCCACCTTTACAATTAGAGGGGACTACCTCATGACTCTTATTAGTTCTTCCGATTAGAAGCATCGGGGTACAAAGTAATACAAGTGGTTCTCCCGATAGGACCCTAGGGGACCACAAAAGATACATATAGAATATTCTTCGAAGTTACAATATTTCAACAGCCCATACAATGCCCTAGGAGATCCAACTGAAATATCTCCCTACTCAAAAATATCAATCTGTGAAGAAAAACTGCATCAGAAAGGCAGAATGAGCCTGATCACATCTATAAGTGCCCGAAACTGGAAATAAACTGTCTCATTAGACTCAGAGAGTCCAAATCCATCTAAGGTGTATACTCATAACCCTCATAGGTCTCTATATGATCTTCAATCATATCCAATAAACAATATAACCATCTGTGAATAATCAGACACCAATAATAACTCAGACTATATCCATCCGCTGCAAGTGTTAAAAGGTTAAGACATGCTCTACAACTCATTCAAGTAACAATCACAAGTAGCATTCATTTCACTGGCGGTACATCAACCAATACATATATAAGGCTTTATTTATTATTACTCAAACTTAGACTTTCAAGACTATACTCACTTCATAGCTGTAGTCATTTTGCTAGTGAAGGGTGAAAGGTGGAAATGACAAGGATAAGGCAAATGATGACTTCCTACTCAACATCATGACACTTTGGACAAGGAAAGGGAAAACTCACTGTAACCAATGCTGGACAAACAACAACACAAGGAATGGCAGTGCCTCACAGATGGGTGAGTTGTTTAGAGAGTGCTTATTCAACTTAGGCATCATGTCTACATCAAGCTTGAGCCAAGTTCATTAGGATCACATTTTATTCCATGGCCCTTTTGGCCTATATGACCCTTTGGGACTTCACCAATGCTTAAAAGCACAGCTAATCGCAGCTTTCATCCGGGACATATTTATTTTAATAAGGTCAGCAATTTTTGGATATAACACATTTTAAACCATTGCTTTTTGGACCTTTTCTTATACTCTTCAAGGAGTATTTTAGCATTTCATTGCTCTTGCCCTTTTTACATATGTTAAGAAACACAGTTTTACAATTTTTATTTTCCACGAGCGCATATTTAATATTTTCAATATAGGTAGTACATGAGCTTTCAATTTTAGCCAACAACATCTCAAGTGACTAGGGGGGGTTCTGCACAATGCCAAACATCGGGACAACCGACCAGAATGATTTAGGCATACAATCCAACTCACTAAAGGAAAGTTCTGTCACCAACTCAGAGCCGAGACACAGTATAAATAGGGAGGCTTGTCCAACAAAAGTTCTAGTGGGGAAAAAGGTCCTCCATGCCATAAGTCAAGAATTCAGTCGGGTTGAAAACTAAAATGGAAGGTAATGGATGGGTGAAGATAGTGGATGATGGAGCCAACACTAGCAAGCCAAAACAATGGTGGGAATGACTACCTCTATTCTCCCTAAGGAGGGTAAAACCAATGAGTATAGATCAAGAACTTCCAAGTCTAACTAAGGACATCAATACATAATACAAGATACAACCAAGTCCATATAATTATGACCGCCAGATCATGATACCACAAGTTAATACATGTCATAAGAATCAGTATAAGAGCAATAATAACCATAACACAATTTAAAATGCTGAGTCATAACCATGGAATAAAATCTATCTGAGACATCATTTGTCCAATGAGAAAGAACTAATATAACACTGGGCATCCATGACTACTCCTGAAATAAAATAAATGGCTACATCGGTCCTCAAATCTGAGTGTCCTGAGACTCAGTCCTGACATGGGAGAGTTCCATAGTCCACGAATATAATCATGAGCCATAAAAAATGTTCATCTCAGCATCTCATAAGGAAGAGATCTCGCTGAAAAATGTACTGTGTCTGAAAAATAGAATATGGTAGCCTGGATACTATATATATGATAACAAACGCAATTGGGAAACCCACTTTTGAGTTAGTTTATGGACTCACAGCCACCCTTCCGGTCAGCATGCAGATTCTGATCTCAGAATGTTAAGTGAATATGGCACAGAACAATCAGAAATGGTGTAGAGGATCAATCAGATCATATAATTGGATGAATCTAGAAGAGCTTGCCTTGATCAATCACTCAGACATCAAGAAATCATGAAGGGCACTTTTGATAAGTCAGCTAGGCCGAGATCTTTCCAAATAGGGGATATTGTTCTCTTATGGGATAAGAGAAGGGAGAAGCCTGGGAAGCATGGAAATTTTTACAGTCTTTGGAAAGGTTCGTTTATCATCCGCGACACTGTTGGCACCAATTCCTTTTTACTTAACACCATGGATGGAGATACATTAAACTTGCCCATGAATGGCCAACACCTGAAGCCCTTTTATCGAAACAACCTCCAAGATGACCAAGGGGTCATCCCAGGGCTTTTCTAAACCGATCCTTGTTGTATTTTTATGTACTTTATTTTTGTACCATTTTTATGTATCATATCCATGTAGAATGTTGTATCTTAACCTTTGTATATTAGCATTTGTATCATTTTTTTCTGAAAAAGAAAAAAGTTTATTTCATGTACTTTGATTTGAAAAGCAAAAAAATATTTTTCTAGTCCTTCATTATGGCATATTTTTTATCATATACATGGGACTAAGACACTTGTATTTACATGCAGGTACCAGAGATTCCTGGATTCTCAGACACTCTCTTTGATCAATAGATCAAGCGAGTACCTGTCCCATAGTTGGAGCTAGATGTTGCCAACTTTTTTCTACCATAGTTGGATTAGCTAAGGAGCCGCCAGTTGACAAACATGATAAATGTTTGTTTCTAGTGTATCAGATGATCCGCCTTTTGTGCGTAGGCAGTTTTGGCTAGTCAGTTTTTGTTTTGAATAATTATGACCATGGCCCCACGGGGTTTGTAATAAAATGTGCTAGTAAGGTGTTTTGAGTGGTTTGGTCTCCTAAGACGTAGAATTTCAACTAAGGTATTCCAAGCAGTTTTTTTCCCTTGACAATTATGCTTTGCCTTTAGTCGAGTATAATTGACGAGCTTTTCTCCCTCTTCCTCCAAAGTTGGAATGCTTGATTTTGAATTCTGGGCCTTGGGGGGTTATTAGAGTCCAATTGAGTATGTATAAAGCTACTAGACATTATTAGAATAAACTATGGTCATGTCCTAAGTCACTAGGACCCTTAGAAAAAATTCCGAAATTTTTTTATCGGACGTGTCAAATTTTTAATTTTTTAATTTTTCCTAAGTTTTTAATTAAATTTTTCTATAATTTAAATGGAAAAATTCAATTTGTAATAAGTCAACCATCCAGGGTCTGTTTGCAGTGATTGAAGGCTCTAACCTTAAGCCAAAAATCATTCATGATCAGCTAGCCAACTAGCACCAAATTTCAGATCATCATTTAGCCACATAAATCATATTTTCTCAAAAAAGTCGGTTTTGGGGAAATTATTGATTAAATAATAAAAATGATTATTTTGGAGAAAATCCAAATCTCTCCAAATTAATCCGAATTGAGCGAAATGAAACGCAGAATGACATGGCATCGGGCATTAATGATGATTGGAGTTAACACAACTCGGCTTCAGTCAGCATTCAGTGAGCATTGAGTCCTCATCCACTTGGCCAATTCGCCTCCTTCAGTGATGATCACGCTTGGGTGAGTTGGAGCTTGCTCATTGGCTTGGTGTTTTGATCGAGGTTGAACTTGAGACATGTATTGATGAGTTCTAGGTATTGGCTCCTCCATACCTAGCCTCTGGACTCTCCAAGCCTTCACGCCTACCTCTTCCTCACCCTCACGTGTGCTCTTCCTCTCCTTCACGCCCTAGCTTTGGAAGCTCATGTTTTTTATGAGGGAGGGCTCATATGGTATGGAGATTGGCTGGTTAGGGTTGGAGTGGGGGCACCTTGCCTAGGTGGAGGCCTCCCCTCACTCTTAGCTCTTTATCTTAGGTTTTGGCTCATTCAACATGGCTAGATCATTAGGTTTGCGCCCTCCTTGCATGGTGTGGTGTTAGGGTTTTGGGATTTCTCTCATTGTATAAATAGAGGCTCCTTTAGCTCTATTGGGATGGAACTTTTGTGCTGGAGTTACTCTGTAAAAGTTGTATCAAGCTTTGCTTGCATTTGATTAATAAGAATTTTGACTTTGGAGGTCCATGAGCTCTTTGCGTGTGGTAAATGTTTCATGGTTGAGGTGATACTGCTTCTAACCCATTACTTTTTTTCCTTGAATGAGATCAGTTTATTTGTTAAGCTCAAGAGGGCCATTGTTGGCACGGTAGAGTAATTGTTTGTAGTTTCAAATCAATTATTTATGCAAAGTAGGTTATAATCTTGATGAATATGAATAGTAAGTTATACGTAATATTGATCTTGATTGAACTATCTTAGCATACTTTTTCATGTGATATGATCTCACTTGTATTTGAGTTTTTGTATTAACAGGGTTCACAAGTTGAAGAAGGGTGCGAATTCAGCTACATCTAGCCCAAGCTTCAAGCAACCGGTTGTTTAACACTTTGTGATTGCAGGGCCTACAAGGATCGTGTTCTTCTCATACAAAAGAAAGCCGGAGGCTTGCTCCATCTCTTGTGTTCCATCCACAAGAAACTTCCTTCTCTACCCTTTTCTTTAAATTTTTGCATTGCTCAAGAAATAGATCCAAGCTTTCAATACTCATATTCAAATCTATCTTTTAGGGCTTTGTTAGATCTAGTATCATTCATTAGATCTAGGGAAAAATTTATTCTTTGCATGTAAAATTCTAAAATATTTCTAAGTACAAAAGTTTTCCAAAAAAAATCATTTTTGCATTGCCTTTCCTATCATCTTTTAGTAATATATGCTTGTTGATTTTTTACTTTTGTGACAAGTACAGCGGAAATGCTAGCGAAATTTTGAAGGCTCAAGCTTAAAAGGACTCATAATCCCCCTTTCTTCTTTCCCCTTTCTGCAGCTTGCTCCAAAAGCCTTCCGAGAATAAGAAAAGAAGCAAAAAAGGCATCAAAGGAAAGCATTGTAAACAAAATAATAAAGAGCAAGTGGGATTACGGCTCCCACACCCCTCTTCCCCCATTCAGGGGAAGCTTGTATCGTCTCCTTATTTTCATGTTTTGTTTAATAATTTGCTAAAAGTAGAATATGATAGAATAGTTTCAAATTGTTAGAATTTTGCTTTTCATTGAAGTTAGATAGAAAAGTTGATTAGTTCATCTTTCATAAAGTAGAAAAAATAAAAACTTTCCTATTTTATTGTTTAGTTAGTTCAAAGTTTTATTTACTTTTTTTGATATAATATTTCAAAACCTAAAAATACCAAAATCTCTTGAATCTCACCATAAGGTGGATCAAGAGTGCTCTCTATTAGAGAGTTGCTTTTCTTTTGTTATCTTTGTTTTGTTTACTTACCCCCATGCTCTCTCGATTAGGGCCTAAAAAACCTGAAAGAGACTCTTGGGTATATTAGTTCTGTAATTTTTCTTAAGTTTAATCAATTAATTGCTAAAGTCTCTTGAACTTGCCATAACCCAAGTCAAGAGCACTCTCTATCGGAGAGCATAGTTAGACTTGCATTTTCCTTGCATTAGGCATATAGAATAGCTAAGTCTTTTGAACCTTTGTCAGAAAACAAGGTCAAGAGCGCTCTCTGTCGGAGAGTTTTAATTAATTCACTTAATAAAATTTTGCAACTCACATTCCCCCAATTAATTTACTTCGTTGATTATACTTCACCTAGTATGCTCTTTCAACTTTCGAGTTGGGCTCGTACTCAGAACGGTGAATGGACTTGCTAAGTTAGCAAAGAAAAACATAATAAAAGTTTTACCCATAACCAACGTACCGGCGTTGAAGAAAATTTCATAAGTTTTTCTTAGTAAAAGCGCCGGAACTACCCGATGTCTAAGCTTCTCAGCTAGTTGGTCAATCTTCGCAATACCGGCCTGGGATACTGGGCGGGCTGTCATGTCTCCAACGGATTAACTTGGAACTTTTTCTTGGCTATGGAAAACCTTTTGCTGAAACCATAAGCAAGATCATCTAAAATTTGTTAAAATTAACCAAGATTAAGTGCAATAAACATTCACGGGCATCATTTCGAGATTCACATCATCTTTACGGTTGAAACATATCTGATAAGTTGACTCCATAGGCACTGGTTCTATCTTTTACGCACTGTGATAATCTGGGCCATTTGTCCATTGAATGTTTTGATTATGAGTTATATTTGTGAATGCTTTATCATTTCGTGAGCTCAAATTATTGTCTATCTTTTAATCTTGTGATAGCAACGTGGATTGCTTTGTCTTGTGTTTAGAATTCATAATAAACAAACATATTTCATCATAATAACTCCTAAACAACACCCATCTGCATCCGTAACCATTAAAAACACTTAAACAACTTAACAACCATAGAAACTCTTTTGTAGGGACTACCCCCCTTGGCTTTGTTAGGAGTTAGCCTAAATGGAGGAGCTAGGAGTAGGTGACAATACCTAGCTCTATGCTTTCCCCTAAGGTCACACCTCTCCCACTTTCTCAAGTGAGGAGACAACTCTAGGAAAGTTTCTGCTGCTGGTGTGCAATCGGCGGATAACACACAGTTCTGAGTACGAGTCTAACTTTTTAGGGTCGGCAGAGCATACTAGGTGAGGGATAGCAACGAAGTAAATTTTAATGGGAAAGTGAGTTGAAATGATTTTAGATTAGGAGCACACAGTTCAACTCTCCGACAGAGAGCACTCTTGACTTCGTCTTATGACGGAAGTTCAAGAGACTTTAACTAAACTATATGCTTAATGCAAGGAAATGCAGTGAGAATGTTCTTCGATAGAGAGTGCTCTTGACTTGTGTTATGGCAAGTTCAAGAGACTTTAGTTCTTTCTAGAAGATAGGCAGAAAAAAAAATAAACCAAATGTAAACTAACTTAACAATGTAAACTAGCTAACATGCAAATAATAAAACTAACTTTGTAAAGAAATCTAATGCAAACTTAACAATGAAACTATATGTTTGATCACTTTTTTAATGCAAAATTTAATTTTTTGAAATGAGATCTAATACTAGTGTGAAAGTGCAAACTAAGATCTAAGAGAAGCAATCAAGAAGCTAACCAAAAAAAGGAAATTAACTTAACCAAGACTTTTTTTTGTTTTGTGAAAAGAAAAACAAGCAAAAGAAAGAAAAAAGGGGATTGGAAGAAGGGGCAAAGGGAGAGTTGAAAACAAAGATAGAAGGGGAAACCAAACACTGGATAGAGAATGACCCAACAGTAGGTTGGAAAGAAGCCCAAACTGTGGGGTAAAAAAGGGTGCCCAAACAGAGATAAATGGGGCAACGAACAGTTAAAAAATGGGGCTGCAAACAGTGAGAAAAAGGGATGAAAACAAAGGAAAAAAGAAAGGGTCAAAAACGAAGCTAGAGAAGAGGGCTAAACTCAGGACAAAACTTTAGTATAGAAGAAGAAAAAGAGGAGTGTGGGAAAGATAGGCTTGTAGATCCACTACTCAACAATAGAACCAAGTAACCAAGTTTTAATTTTTTGAAAAGAGACGGATCTTCCAACTTAGCACTTCTTTTCCAAATCTCTAATGCTTGAGATCAACTTTGGGAGATCCTGAAATGCACACGAATGTTAGAAAGTAGGTCTTTTGAAGAGGTGAGAGATGCAACTGAGCTCAAGCCTCTCTTCAACCTATTAGATCTGCACAAGAAATTACAATATCACCTTAGAATAGATGAAGCACTTCCATAACAAGCATCAACACCACAGAGACCTCCAAAGAACCTTTATTTCAATAAGCCAATGGCTATACGATTACAAAATGGCAGAGTAAGTTTGCCCAAAAAATCCATCATAAAAGAGGAGGCAATGCCATCCTTATATAACAAAACTAAGCTAAACCCTACCCTAAATCAAACTTGGCATGCAAGGAGAGCCAATAACATCAAATACAAGTCGAAAACTCCAGTTTATCTCCAAGCCTGGCGTGTTATCCCCAATCAGCAGGGCATGTGTATACATGTGAGATCAACAACGAAATCTCAGTCTAAATCCAAGCTTGGAGTGGTATCCACCTACATCCCAACGCATGCATCCCTGTCACCATGTGTGATTATCATACGCTAATGAGAGCCCACATAGCCTCACGTCACTATCTCATGCATTAATTCACAGCACCAAACAAATCGCATGGATGTGTTGTATAATATCATGGTTTAAAAATTTAATTTAATGTGGATAGGGGACCACACATACCCACTCATCATCCACATACTCCAAGCTAGTGCGAAATCCATCCATCCCACTTCCACATAAGCGTGGGCATTTCAAAACTCACGTCACCATCTTTTAATTAAATCATGGTGTGGTATATACAAGGTTTATAATTATGGTGAGAGGGGTCCACCCTCAATGCCATTCATCACTCATGCTAGCGTGAATCCCCTGCACGTCACCATCCTCATGAATTTAAACGCAACTACTTCTTTTATCCAAAGTCTATCCTCCACTATATGCTAAAGGGAGTCATGACTCAATATGGGACCCATGCCAAGTCATCCCCATCGCTTTTTAATTAATTTTGACTTTCTTTTGAATATTTGACTTAGGTGTATTTCGTCCATTTTTAGCATTAAAATGCTACTTTGACGCTCTGTTAGCCGAATGATGACTTTCGGGATGCTTCGGCCAGTTGAAACTTAGTGAAAGTGTCCCTTGGGATAATGATGCTGCTTTGAGCTGGAAAATGAAACCAACCATGCCAAAAACGGACTCCTGATCACATATTTTTTACATTTTGAATTTTCTCATTTAAACCATTAAAAAATGGCTTAAAAAATGGAGAAAATTATTTTTTCTCGGAATCAAACAAAACTCTAGGGGGACCTAATACATGTTCATACAACTCAATCGGAATTCCTAGCATGGCAAAAATATTGACACGAAGGCTCTAATAACCTCCCAAGGCCAAAACATCAAGACGACTACCCCAGGTTTGGAGGAGCAAGTGAAAAACTCAGAAATTATTAGTCGTTTGTTCAACATCCAATAATAACCAAGGGAAAAAACACTCAGGGATAGTCATCTTAATGCCCAAGTTCGGGAAGCCGACCCTTTTATAAAAATTTAAATGCTAGGACATTTTTTACATTTTCCCCAAGGGGGTATAAACATGTATTTTACAAAAAATAAACAATTTAGCCCAAAAGTTGGCTAACTCTAGAGCACACTGAACTTCTGAACTCTAGAGATGAGCATTCATCATGCTCGATAACTGGCGGCTCAATAGGAAGTTCAACTATTGTACAAAATAGTTGGTAACAGGAAGCTAGGATGCTAAAAGTCAGTTTTTCAGATCTAGGGCTACATGGCAGGAACTAGCTCAGCGTTGGGGGTGTTCTGGAGTGAGGAAGACCTGATCTACAAACCCAAGTGATTATTTTTCAGAAAAAATCAAATCTGGAAAAGTCAAACTTTCAGTAGGGGCGCTGGGGTTTGAGCAGTCAGAAAATCAAATCTAGGGAAAACTAGTCACAATCTGGACAGCATTGAAGAGGATTTGGTGAGAGGGATGCCCAATATACGAAACCCAAAAATGGTTTGTTCAAAGTTCAAGCAGTTCCCCGACTAAGTATTTTTTGGATTTTTTTATTATTTAGGAGTTTTTTCAGAAAATTTGAAGAAAAGCAGGTACAATGGATTGAGATTTTAAAAGGAAGAGACTAACCTGTAGATCTTACCTAGAAATGCTTGTATATGCCTTGATGACGATGATCCCCGCCATCCCAATCAATTCTGAAAATGAGTGAGTTCTAAGACCAACGTTATGCTCCAAGTGACCAATGCACCCCCCTATCGTGCACAAGCAAACGTCAACAATATCAGATTTGTTGTATCATGAAAGAAAAGCTAGATCTACAGAAAAGTAACAAGATGCAATCATAGATCACGATGAAGTTAATGAAAACCCCTTGATACAAGACGAAGACAATCCGAGCGAGTTGAGGTCCCCTTGCAAAAATGCTCCAGCTGAAAACGCCCTCCTCTAGACAAGACAATGATCCCGAAAAAATATATAGATCTCACACAATATTCTGAATGCTAGGAAGTAAGAGACTTTTTAATCATCACTGAAGAACATCAGATGCAAAGCAGATCCAGAAAATATCCACAAAAAAGTTTTTCTATTATTCAGATTCAAGAGCCAAAGACCCCTTACAAATAAGAAGCTCTCTCCTTTAAATAGGAATGAGAGAACCAAAATCCTAACCACTTTCAAACGAGTGGCTAAGATTAAAAGATAAAATGTTCTAATCAATAATTGAGATGAGCTCAACATACAATACATGGATCAATATAACCATAAAGTACCAAAGTGGACTAAATCACCCATACAGAGGGTACCCCACTAAATAAGAAATAAATAAAGCACATGGTGGGTCCATGGAGTGTTAACTAACTCTCTCTGGGTGCCCCATGGCACAATAAAATAATATAATATTTTAATTTTTTGACTTTGTGCCTCCTTGAGGAAATTGTGAGCCTCCCAAAAGCTCCAGAAAATAATATAAAAATTGTCCAAATAGGTGTGGACCCAATCAAGTTCTGTAACTGCTGGAGAAGGTGTGGAATACATCACACTCATCATCATGACTCATCCCATGTCATTTCCTTGCCTCAGTAGCCCAAATCGATTTCTTCAATATCCATTTAATCATTTTTTAATCTACCTCGGGAAACATGAACCTGCCAAAACAACCTCCTAGGGTGTCTGCGTTGTCAAACTGAGCCCACTAGGCTCTCTGGAATAGGGGTACTATGGTACAATCAAGTGGCTGCACCCCCTATGCCCCATACAGCGCCCTAGGAGATCCCAATAAAACATCTCCCTGCTCAGACACATCATCATGTGAAGGAAAACTGCATCAGAAAGGTAAAATGAGCCTGATCATCTCTGCAAGTGCCTGGAACTGAAAATAAGCTATCTCACTAGACTCAGAGTCCGAATACATCTATGATGCATACTCATACCCCTACCAGGTCTCTGGATGATCATCAACAATATCCAATAGATAATATAATCACCTGTAAATGACCAGATACCAATAATATAACTCAGGCTAACATCCATCTGCTGCAAGTGTTACAAGGCTAAGACATGCTCTACAAATCATTTAAGTAACATTTATAACAAGTAGCAGTCACCTCACTGGCGGTACATCAACCAAATACATATATAAGGTTTTATTTATTATTTACTCAGACCAAACTTTCAGAACTATACTCACTTCATAGTTGTTATCAATTTGCTAATGAAGGGTGAAGGTTGAAATTGACAAGGCTAGGGTAAAGGATGACAACCAACTTAACATCATGACACTTTGGATATGGAAGGAAAAACTCACTATAACCACATGCCGGACAAACAACAACACAAGGAATGGCAGTGCCTCACAAATGGTTGAGTTGTTTAGAGAATGCTTAGTCAACTTAGGCATCATGTCTACTTCAAGTTCGATCCAATTTCATTAGGACCATCGATTTTATTTCCATGGCCTTTTTGGCCTATATGACCCTTTGGGACTTCACCGGTGCTTAAAAGCACAACTAATTGCAGCTTTCCTCCGGGACATATTCAAATTTATAAGGTCAACAATATTTGGATATAGCATATATTTAACGATTGCTTTTGGGACTTTTTCTTATACCCTTCGAGGGGTATTTTTTAGCATTTCATTGCTCTTGCCCTTTTCAGATATGTCTTAAGAAACACATTCTAGATTTTGCATTTTTCATGGGTGCATAGACACATTTTCAACACAAGTAGTACATGAGCTTTCAGTTTTAGCCAATAACATCGCAAGTGACCAAGGGGAGTTCTGCACAGTGCCAAACATCGGGACAACCAACCAGAATGATTTAGGCATACAATCCAACTCACCAAAGGCAAGTTCTGTCACCAACTCAGAGCAGAGACACAATATAAACAGGGAGGCTTGTCCAACAAAGGTTCTAGCAGGGGAAGGCCCTCCATGCCACAAGTCAAGTAGTAAGTCGGGTTAAAACAAAACTGGAAGGTAACGGATGGGTGGAGACAATGAATAATGAAGCCAACACTAGCAAGCCAGGTTATGGTGGGAATGACTACCTCTATTCTCCCTAGGGAGGGTAAAACCAATGAGTATAGATCAAGAACTTCCAAGTCTAAGTAGGGGGACATCAATACATAATACAAATACATCCAAGTCCATATATTTATGACCGCTAGATCATGACACTAAATGCTAGTATATGTCACAAAAATGAGTATAAGAGCAATGTTAACCATAACACAATATAATAAATGCTGATTCATAATCATGCATATAATCCATCTGAACCATCATCTATCCAATCAGAAAGCACTGATATAAATCTAGGTATCAATAACTGCTCTGTAAATGCCTAAATGGCTACATCAGTCCTCAAATCTGAGTGTCCTAAGACTCAGTCCTGACATGGGAGAGTACAATAGTCCATGAATAAAATAATGATCCATCAAAACTGCTCATCTCAGCGTCTCATATGTAAGAGATCTGGCTGAAAAAATGTACTGTATCTGAAAAATAGAATATGGTAGCCCGACTACTATATATGTGATAACAGAACTTAGTAAGTAGGGACTACCCCCCTTGGCCTTTAGGAGTTGTAGTCTAGAACCAAGGTGACAGTGGGTTCTCAACTCATAAGTTGCCCTCAGGAACACACGTAGCGGTTGGGAAACTTACCCGTGTCCAAGTGTGTTTTAGGTGGCAACATTTTTGGCGCCGTTGCCGAGGACAAGTCTTTTTGTTCCTAGAGTACGACTTTTTCTTTCCTCTTGGCTTTTGCTTTGTTTGATGAATGTTTAGAGTAGATATTTTTTATTCATCTGGCGACTCCACTAACCTTTTTGTTTTGTAATTTACAAGAAAACCAAAAATAGTTTCTTTGTGAGAAATTTATAATGCATATTTTTCTTCTCACATGGCGACTCCATTGAAGGGATAAAACCATGTTTCTCATAAAATTGTTGAGATTGATTTTGTGGATGAGCCCATTGTTTGATAGCTCCAGTCCAGTTCGAAATGCATGATTAACTTAGATATGTGTTATTAGTAGCCATTATGGATGACGAAGAATCCAGAGCAAAATTCCTCCCATTGACTTCTCAAGCGTCCCGGGTTTTCCAAACCATGAGCCATGTTTTTCAAAGGAGGGAATTGTTATGCTTCCTATATTTTTTGGAAATGGTGATTCAGCTGTCTGTCACGTCATAGATTTTCTTTCATTTTTGGTAAATGATGTCAACGTACTTCATCGAGATAGTAAGATGTGGGTATTTGTTACTACACTAAGTGAGGATGCTTGGATGTGGTATTGTGGTATAAAAGCATTACATCCCAATGAAAATTTCTTGGAACTTTTTTTTAAGAGGTGGCATAATGGTGAGGAAGATATGGTGACTGCTTTAGAGAAGGGCTTTGACCAACTAAAAAGGATAAGAGAACAAGTTGAGCAACACCTTCGTGATGATCTCAATGAAAAAGTTTATCAAAATTCAGACATTATTGAAGATCCTCCTCATGACCCCTCAACATAAAATATTGAAGATTGGGGATCTTTTCATGATTATTTCAGTGATGATGATCACATTTGCACCCCAAACCCACCTCAAGAAGAAACCATTATAGAGGCTTATAATGAAACTTATGAAGAAATTCATGAAGTTTGTAATGTGTATGATGACACCCCTCGATGTTCACCACTTAGCGATGAAGTTTTGGAATGTTTTACTGCTTGTAATATCTTTGAAGCCAAAACTTCTAAGAATGATCATTGTGAACAAGAGGATGTTAGTTATATCCGGGAATGCGATACCAGCGATGAAGACTCTCTCGTCATTGATGTAGATGGGAATGATGACTATTGGACTTTTATTAAAAATCCAATATATGAGACTTTTGAAAATCTATTTGAGAATCCCATCTATGACATGCCCAAAGAAGGGAGTGTGGATCTTGAGACTTTGGGGGATCTTGGTATGGAAGGTGAATGTTCAAATTTTCCATATGATTATTCAGAGCCTTGTCATTCAGAACCGTACACAAGTATCAGTAATAAAGACTTGGAGAAATAGTATAATGAAGATCTAGATTGGGTGCAATTAATGGAAGAACAGTCTCAGCTTTCATATTCACGTAGAGAGGTTCCTTATGATTTGGCGCAGCTTGGGGCTTATACACAGAATTATCATTCGATAAGCCTTGTTGAACAGTGCGATGGAGTAGTCGATGTGCTTCATCAGACAAATGTGTACATTAGTCCTATCCAATCTTGGATAGAAGAAGCCTGTGGGAAAACCTATCAGTTTGGGAAGCAATTTGATCACATTATCCATGCTTACGATTCTCCATCTCGCCTGCCCATTCTGGATCATCACGCAGGTTTGCATTTCTTAATAAATGTGTCCTTGCTTTGGCTGGTAACCAATGCCAAGACAAATATTTTTTAAGGTCGATAAAATGCTTAGGTGGTTGCATTGGATATTTGAGTTTACCTAAGATGTTATTTTGTTTTGCTTAAGATAGGAAAATAAGCTCCTTAAAGTGAGCATTTACTTTCTGCATTTCTTTTTTGTATTTAGGTTTCTTTTAGTTTCTAATAAAGCAACCTATGGTTCATTGGATTTTTTCATAAAACTTGTGCTACTAAGGTTTTCTTGTCAAGTTGAGATGTTTTTACAGATTATAAGAACCCAAGATTCTGGATTTCTCGTATCCTCTCCTTGCCTGAAGATCAGATCGAGCACACGTCCCACAGTTGGAACCAGAATGTTGACCACCAAAACCAACTAGGTGGACAACAATGTACCATGGACATTTTGGATGTGCCTTGAAGATAAGAATGAAGTACTTAATGATTATATCAAGCGAGGCAACTCTTCTTCTCTTCTTCTCTCTATGAAATTTCTGCACCCCTGCGGGGGATTTTGTAAGGATATGTTAGTATGGGGTTCTAGTTTTTTGTAACTTAATCGCCTAAAACTTAGCCATTAGGGAAGTCCTTTCATCGATTTTTTTTCACTTGGATAATTAAAATTTCTTTTTAGAGATTTTAATTATTTGAGTTTTTCACTCAAAATTACCTCCAAAGTGGAGAAAGGTGTTCTAGTGATCGAGTCCATGGGGTGCTTGCGGCCTGGGAATGTTCTATATTACCATGCTATACATTATCCAGAGTCTTGCGGAATTTCATCAAGTTTTGCATAGTTTTTTTTTAATTTTTAGTCATTAAAAATTGTCACTCAAGACAATTTGTTGTTGTAATGTAAAAGAGGGTTACTTGGTTCTTTTTAATGTTGTATAGGGGTATGGGTACTCAAAAAAAATGGCATGAGACCCCTTACACCCTTGGGCCAAGTTTGAAGTCATTCGGACAAATATTACTATGATTTTGGTTACTTTTGCCCAGGTCATTCATGGAAACCAGGAAATTGGGCATTTAAATAGAGAGCCAAATTTTGGAAAAGTGACTATAGTCACTTGGAGTGGCCAAGTAAAGGTTCCAATGTTTATATTATGCTCCTAAGACAATTTTAAAACCCAAAGGCCCCCCCCCCCCAAAGAAAGCATGTAACAAGTTTTGAGTTGCTAAATCTGGGGGGGTGCCCCCTTCTCTCTTTGATTGGTTGGGTGAGCTAAAGTCAATGGAAAGGGCCCCATTATGGTGGTTTCCTCCCCATTTGACATAACAATAAGGTTGGAAGCATTAAATTGAGGGTTTCTCTCCCCATATTTGAGATCTCAAACCTTAGTTTTGTCCTCCTTGAGCAAATTCGACCCCCCTCTCTTGGGCCCCCCCTCTCCTTTGTGACACTTGTCTAGCATGCAAAGAGCCTCTCTCTTTCATTTTTCCTATATAAGGAGGTTTTCCCTCCTCATTTAGGTTACACAAAAACACACTCACACCCACTCTCTTTCTCTTGCTCTCTTGCCCTTGCTTTTGCTTGGGTCATTGTAATTTTCAGCCATTTGTATTTGGTAATCAAAATCTTTGGAGAAATCTTGTGTCCATTGTTCCCATTGATGATTTGCTTCCATGCTTAAGGAGCTACACAAGTTTGGTTGTCCAAGGAAGCATACTAATTTGTTTTGGTAAGATTTATGGTATTTGTATTCCATAAATTTTGTGAGTTTTCATTCTTGTAGTAAAGAAGTTCATATATTTTCTAGTTTGAAGTTTATGATTTCTTTGCTCATTATTTGATTCTCACCTTCTAGTAGTTGTGTAGTGAAAATTTTATAAGTTGCAAGTTATTTGGACTGAAGAGTGGGATTCCTCAGTTGGATGCCCCATTGCTTCACTTTTTGAAGAACAAATGACCAATTTTCTCTTTCTTTACATACAAATTTCTGCATTTTAATTTTAGTTTGTTGAGTGTTTTAAATCTGATTTTAACTTTTATATACTCAAGTTCTTTCAAAATTATTCATTTGGAAACATTGTATAAATTTTTTATATATATTGAACTAACATACTAACTTCCCCAAAGTGATTTTGGGCACATTTTATCATTTTCTGTTTGCTAGTTTTTAGCAGGTTAGTAACAAAACAAGGCAAAACTTTGTCAAATTTCAACCATAGAAGAGTTTTAAGGCCACCTCAAGAAAAGGAAAAAACACGTTTTTTCTCACTCCTTTTACCTCTTTCTTTACGTTGAAATTTCAACCTTTGTAACAAGTCCAAGAGAGTCTCTTGGACTTGATTTCTTGCTTTGCATTTTCAGTTAAATCAACTCTCATTTATTTGCCATCCATTCCTAGCAAAAGAAGTTGGGCTTGCCCACCTTTGCATAAGCAATTGTTGATTGGTGTGGGTTTTAGATTAGTTAGAGTTTCATTTTGTTTTTATTTTCTTCTCTATTTTTGCCCACACCTTGCAAGTGATTTGGCTATGCCATCCTTGCAAAATCGTGCCGGCTAGTGTTTTTTTTTCGTTTTGTTATTTTCATTTGCCCACACCTTGCAAGTGATTTGACTTTGCCATCCTTGTGAAATCGTGCTGGCTTGTGTCTTTCTTACTTTCATTTTTCTTTGCTCACACCTTGCAAGTGATTCGTCTTTGCCATCCTTGCAATATCGTGCTGGCTTGCATTGTTAATAATTGTTAAATTCTTCATTTCGTTTAAAATAAACCAAGCCCCGTTTTTTGCCCCATATCCTCTCCCCCCGCCAGTTCGGCCGATCTAGGGTGACGAGAAAGGGCAAAGATTTGTGTTGGCTAGTTTAATAGGCACTCAGATAAGTATCTTCATTAGAAAGGAGAAAAAGAGGCTTGACCTATGGAGCTAGTGGGGTAGAGGCCGTAGGGGGCTTCGTGGCACTTTGTGTCCTCCAGTTGAGCACCGAGCAAGTTTTGAGTTTGACCCGTGGAGCTAAGGGGGAACCTTGCCTTCCTATGTTGAGCACCCGGCATTCTCTCTCTAATCGAAGGAGATAGTCTCTTGGGATAGACATCTAAAATAGTTCATTTCTTTGCAACAAACACCTTAATTCCCTAAGTCAAAGAGAGACATAAAATTCACTAAAACTTACAGGACCACTTGCATAACATTGTTACAATCATTTACATTTCTCTATTTTACAATCACTTTATTTTAACTTACTCATTTATTGGAAGTCATCATGTTCTTGAATACTTGTTGAAGTAAATGAGTTGATGCTTTAAGACAATTATTTGAAGTTGATTATTGTGACTCCATAGCCCGGGTAGAGACGACACTGGTAATTTTGATTATTTGATTGTTTCTCTCTTTCATATATTACTGGTTGATTGTTAAAAGGTTTGCTTGACATTGAAATATTTGCATCACTGCATGTTGATTGTCATTTTTGTAATTTCCAACTCCCAGAAAACATTCTTCAAAAAAGAACTTAGTGAATAGGGATTACCCCCCTTGGCCTTTAGGAGTTGTGGTCTAAATGGAGGAGTTTAGAACCAAGGTGGCAGTGGGTTCTCAACTCATAAGTTTCCCTCAGGAACACACGCAGCAGTTGTGAGACTTACCCATGTCCAAGTGTGTTTTAGGCGGCAACAGGTACTGTTACTCGCCACTTTGTGTTGGCGTCCACATGTGATTGTGATCATACCCCTAGGGGCGATTTGTCATGATGTCCGAGTGATGATGTGGATTTGGGTATGGATGGTTGTGAATGTTTGTATGAAGGATTTGGCGGTATGAACTGTTGGTAGTAGTCTAGATTAACTACAAGAATCGTCAAGCAAATATGGGCTTGTTTTCATCATCAAACAACCCTAATCCATGAAGTCGAGCTACATCTATACGTTCTGAGGACAATTTCGAAGGTGTGAGCATCATTACTTAGTGGTAAGGAGGCTTTAAGCAGTTCCGAGAGTAAATCTCAGGTAGATTCTAAGCGCTTTTGGACACTTTTTGGAAACAACAACCCCAAGCGACCTTCGTTCAACCCTATAACAGTCAAGAAAAATTTAAAATAGAAGTGTACCTTAGCCACGACAACCTACAACAATGAAGAGGGTAGGGAGGAGAAAATGGCATGTCATTGACCTGCAGAAAAACAAGGATAAGCAAAAAGCTTACAAACTAACAGACACCTACAAAAAATTCATGACTGTCATCAAGGCAGGCCACGTACCATTCGCGATTGTTACCGAAGCAACCCACAAATACAAAATACAATACACGACTGTTACCGAAGCAACCCGTGAATATAGTAAAAAATTTTCAAATAGAAAAATAAATGACCAGAAGGCTCTAAGCATGAAGCATTGAAAACACAAGGTAAAATCCAAACAAATCACTAACAGGATCAGAGAGAGCAAAACTGAAAGAAAACCAAAGGATTGGATCCACAACAGGTTGGACTCCCAAGCGGAGTCACAGTTTTGTTGTTCAGGAGAATACAACCTTATAACCTAGGGTCTGGGGTTACCAACGTACTAAAATAAACTTGCAGACATTCAACCATTACAGAATTTGACAAAGAAATGAGGAAATTAGGTGTACCTTATTTTATGGAGGTTGATCCTAGCTTTCTTCTTCAATCCAAATTGCTCCAACAGCTTCTAGGGAATCTTCAACACCTGCAAAGAGCAAGACCTTTCTTGCAATATCTTATATATTATAGAAAAGATTAATGAAATAATATGCTTGCAATGAAATAACAAGACAAATCAGAAATCATGACATATAAGAATACAAAGACACAAATTGGAAGAAAGACTCTCTTTATTGATAAACAAGTGATGGAAGATTACAACCAGTATCTGAAACAAGTGCTCCTCTGCTAGCCAAGGAAACTGAGTTCTGCTGCTCCAAGATATCCAAAGGCAATCTGCCAGCATAACTTTGGTCTATATCAATGATGATGTTTAGCCTCAACCCATACCCTCTATTTATACTTGAGGAAAGAGAGAGGTTACAAAGGGTTCAAATGGTTGGGGAAGTTGGGATAGTTATGATTAAGGACCCAACTGTCCTCGACTAAACTTGCTTTTATTTTTAACTTTTGGATTAGGGCATTAATTCATGACTATTAATACTAGCAGGTCGCGTATGATACGAGACTTTCAAAAGGGAAACCCGTGTGTTCAAACCCTAATCATGTATTCACGGGTTGCAATGTCAATACTCGCGAATGATTTGCGGGTTGCAATGGCAATAGTTGCGAATTCTCCCTAATGACCTTATAAAAGATAGGTTAAGTTGGTAAGAGGATGATGTATCAAAGCTTATGCACATTTATAGTGTTTTGGCCACTTCTATCCATTTTGTCCTTTTGTGTACCGACACATTGAGTGTCAGTACTCAGACAGAGAAGTGCCATTTCACAGGATAACACATATACCACTATATATATAATTGTACATACATACTTATTATCATGCCTGAGTATTCATACATACCTTGATCTATTCATTAGCTGAGTATGTCACTGTAGAAGACCCTAGACAACACCATCCCTAGACTTGAAAATGTGTTGAAGTAGACTTCAAATTTAGTCTGTTTTATCCCCAAGGAAATCACCGTACCATCATCAAATCTCGGGTCTGTGCATACTGATAAAACTCGGGACTATTGAACAGTCTATTTGATGGAGCAGTCAATCTCCAAAAAGCTCAGACTATGTAGGAAGACTGTAAAAAATCGAGACTGTTTGTATCAAAGGATATCATCAAATTCGGGACTATTAGAGCATAAATTCGGACTATGCAAATGTGCTAAGGATGAGTCAAGTCCTGACTGTTTTTAACCCCAAAAATCAAACTGTTCATGCATCCAAAATCGGACTCTGTAAAAGCTCTCAAGGCTGTGAAAGAAAGGTCTGTGATACCACCCAAACAACTGTCGATTCCTTAAACAAGATAAGAAAAATGTCCCAAAAGAGATGTCTATGGTCCGTTGCCACCGAGTTCTTTCTACAGCTGAGCGAAAAAATCTCAGTCATAATTGCCTCAGTCCACGAGTTCTAGCGAGCTCACTCATCATCATCTTCGTTGGATATGTTTTTGAGTAAGGGAGTGCTTGTTTATATATACATTTGATGTTGACCTTTTGGTTGATTTAAGGCCAACTTGTAGGGTTAGGTTTGTTACCCCTTTTTTACTTTTATTTTTATTCTATCTTGTTTTGTCACATATCCTTACCATTTACAGGTCATCGTCAATGGTCATCATAAAATCAAGGTATGCTCCACGTTTGTCCACAAATAACTTAAGTCGCCACAAAATAGTCAACATTAGGGTTTTGTTGACCATACTCTATCAAGTTCACCACAAGCCTCAAGGGCTTCATCAAGGACCAAGGACCCTTAGTCAAAGGTATGCACTCGACCTCAAGACCAAGGCATGTGTGCCATAGGGCATCATCATGACCATATCAACCCATAACATGCAAGCAAGTGTCCAAGTGCCATCACACCACCATATAAGTGGGTTCCAAGTCTTTCTCATGCCCTAGGACCATCTCCAAGGCTTCCAATACCCCATCAACACACACATGACCACTTCATCTCCTTCAAGAGTACAAGGACCATTAAACCACCAAGTGTGGGTCCAAGGACTTCTACAAAAAGCTTCTTCACCATGACAAGAGGCTTGATGGGCTTCTTCATCATACCAAGGGCATGTTCATGAGTTGCACAACATGTCAAAGACCATACAAGGTCATCATCATCATAATGGTAGAAAGAATCACATACAAGCGTTTCATGACCCCAACAAAAACATGAATGACCACAGAATGGGTCATTGATGTTTCTTCAACCCATCCAGGGCTTCTCCATCATCTACAGGGGCTTCAACACCATCTCTAGGGTCTTCGGCATCATCAACAGGGTCTTCATCATCGTCAAGAAGGTGGTGGCTCCAAGATCCAACCTTGTGGGTACAGGGACCTATCAACCGGATACAAGGTGCTTCAAAGCACAACTCATCTCTGTAAGGGCTCCAAGGCACTGAATGTGAGGGTACTGGGATCATCCATACTTGTGCACTGCAAGTGGGACTTGGTGGCATCAATGACTACCTGTGGGGCCACTGCAAGTCCATGTTGGCTTCAATGACAATTCAATCAACAACTATTGTGGCCCACAATGGACCTCTAAGGGTGTATAACGAATGGCATTTAAAGGCCGCCAAAACAAGAATTAAGGATTAGTCAACATATCTCTAACAGATAATAAGGCGATGAGAGTCAACAAAATCTCTAAATGGGGTTAGAGGGGCTGGGAGTCAAGTTTACTAAAATGGAAACCTATTAAGTCCAAAAATGGGCGTTGGTAGCGAGAAAGATAGTCCCACCTAAAGAAAAAAGGTAGGTACTGTTACTCTCCACTTCTTGTTGGCATCCACATGTGATGATGATCAAACCCTCGGGGTGATTTGTCATGATGTCCTATTGATGATGTGCATTTGGGTATGGATGGTTATGAATGCTCATATGAAGGATTTGGCGATATGAACTGTTGGGAGTAGTCTAGACGACCTACAAGAATCGTCTAGCATATATGGTGTTGTTTTCATCATCAAACAACCCTAATCCATGAAGACGGGAAACATCTAGACATTTCGAGGACAAATTCGATGGTGTGAGCGTTATTACTTAGTGGTAAAGAGGCTTTAAACAGTCCCAAGAGTCAATCTCATGCAAATTCTAGGTGCTTTTGGACACTTTTTGGAAACAACATCCCCAACCGACCTTCTTTCAACCCTACAACAGCCAAGAAAAATTTAAAATAGAAGTGTACAACAACCATAACAACCTACAACAATGAAGAGGTCAGGGAGGAGAAAATTCATGTCATTGACCTGCAAAAGTTTTAGGCTGATCCTAGGCCTTGCTGGGCCCACAACAGCTTGCAATATTTTTTGGATTGTTAGTGGCTAACAATACGCCCTTAGTTATCGATGGTGGACCACAATATTTTTAGTGTCTAAGCCTGACTTCTAGCCCCAATGGTCCTTAAATGGCATCCATTATACACCCTTAGTGGTCGGTAGTGGACCACCATAGAGTTAGTGGGTGCCCATTAACACTGTGGTGGTCCACCAATGACCATTAAGGGTGTATAATGGATGGCATTTAAAGGTTGTTGGGGATAGAAGTTAGTCTTAGCCACAAACACTATTGTGGCCCACAATCGAACTCTAAGGTTTTATAACGAACGACATTTAAAGGCCACCGGGACTAGAATTTAGGCTTAGCTGACATATCTCCAACAGATAATATGGCGATGAGAGTCAGGAAAAGCACTAAGGGGAGTTGGAGAGGCAGGGAATAAAGTTACTAAAAGGGAAAAAAATTAAATCCAAAATCAGGCATTGGTAGAGAGAAAGGCAATCCCACCAAAAGAAAAAAGGTAGGTACTATTACTCTCCACTTCGTATTGGTGTCCACATGTGATGATGATCAAACCCTAGGGGCGATTTGTCACGATGTCCTAGTGATGATGTGGATTTGGGTATAGATGGTTGCGAATGTTCATATGAAGGATTTGGCGGTATGAATTGTTGGGAGTAGTCTAGACAACCTACAAGAATGGTTTAGCAAATATGGGCCTGTTTTCATCATCAAACAACCCTAATCCATGAACACGGGCAACTTCTATACGTTTCGAGGACAATTTTGAAGGTGTGAGCGTCATTACTAAGTGATAAGGAGGCTTTAAACAGTCCTAAGAGTTAATCTCAGGCAGATTCTAGGCGCTTTTGGATACTTCTTGGAAACAATAACCCCAAGCGGCCTTCTTTCAACCCTACAACAATTAAGAAAAAATTAAAATAGAAGTGTACAACAACCACAACAGCCTGCAACAACGAAGAGGGTAGGGAGAAGAAAATGGCATGACATTGACCTGCAAAAGTTTTAGGTTGATCCTATGCCTTGTTGGGTCCACAACAACATGCAATTTTTTTTTCTTGTTAGTGGCCAACAATAGGAACTTAGTGATCGATGGTGGACCACAATAGTTTTAGTAGCTAAGCCTCACTTCTAGCACCAACAGCCTTTAAATGCTATCCATTATAGAACCTTAGTGTTCGGTGGTGGACCACCACAGTGTTAGTGGGCGCCCACTAAGGGTGTATAATGGATGGCATTTAAAGGACGTTGGGGATAGAAGTCATGCTTAGCCACTAACACTATTGTGGCGCTCCCACTAACTCTATGGTGGTCCACCACTTACCATTAAGGGTGTACAATGGATGGCATTTAAAGGCCGTTGTTGATAGAAGTCATGCTTAGCCACTAACACTATTGTGGCCCACAACGGACTCTAAGGGTGTATAACGAATGGCATTTAAAGGCCACTAGTACTAGAATTTAGGCTTAGTCAACATATCACCAACAGATAATAAGGCAATAAAACTCAGAAACAGCTCTAAGGGGGGTTGGAGGGGCCGAGCGTAAAGTTTACTGAAAGGGAAAGCAATTAAGTCCAAAATCGGGCATTAGTTGCGAGAAAGACAGTCCCACCAAGAAAAACAAGGTAGGTATTGTTACTCACCACTTCGTCTTGGCTTCCACATGTGATGATGATCAAACCCTAGGGGTGATTTATCATGATGTTCTAGTGATGATGTGGATTTGGGTATGGATGGTTGTGAATGTTTGTATGAAGGATTTGGCACTATGAACTGTTGGGAGTAGTCTAGATTACCTACAAGAATCGTCTAGCAAATATGGGCCTGTTTTCATCATCAAACAACCCTAATCCATGAAGTCGGGCAACATCTATACGTTTCGAGGACAATTTCTAAGCTGTGAGGATCATTACTCAGTGGTAAGCAGGCTTTATGCAATCCAAAGGGTAATATCGGGTAGATTCTAGGTTCTTTAAGACACTTTTTGGAAACAACAACCCCAAGCAGCCTTTTTTCAACCCTATAGCAATCAAGAAAAATTTAAAATAAAAGTGTACAATAGCCACAACAACCTATAACTACGAAGAGGTCAGGGAGGAGAAAATGGCATGTCATTGACCTGCAGAAGTTTTAGGCTGATCATAGGCCTTGCTGGGTCTACAACAACATGCAATTTTTTTGGCTTGTTAGTGGCCAACAATACACCCTCAGTGATCGATGGTGGGACACAATAGTGATAGTGGTTAAGCCTGACTTATAGGCCCAATGACCTTTAAATGCCTTCCATTATACACCCTTAGTGGTCGATGATGGACCACCACCAACCACTAAGGGTGTATAATGGAAGGCATTTAAATGCCATTGGGGCTATAAGTTAGGCTTAACCACTATCACTATTGTGGCCCACAATCGACCTCTAAGGGTGTATAAGGAATGGCATTTAAAGGAAATCAAGACTAGAATTTATGCTTAGTCAACATATCTCCAAAAGATAATAACGTGATGAGAGTCGACAAAAGCTCTAAGGGGGATTGGAGGGGCTAGGAGGAAAGTCCAAAATTGGGGATTGGTAGGGAGAAAGACAATCCCACCAAGAGAAAAAAGGTAGGTATTATTATTCCCCACTTTGTGTTGGCGTCTACATCTAATGATGATCAAACCCTAGGGGCGATTTGTCATATGTCCTCATGATGATGTGGATTTGGGTATGGATGGTTGAGAATGTTCATTTGAAGGATTTAGCGATATGAACTGTTGGGAGTAGTCAGGACGACCTACAAGAATCGTCTAGGAAATATGGGCCTGTTTTCATCATCAAACAACCCTAATCCATGAAGTCGGGCAACATCTATACGTTCCGAGGACAATTACTCAGTGGTAAGGATGCTTTAAACTGTCCCAAGAGTTAATCTCGGGTAGATTCTAGGTGCTTTTGGAAACTTTTTGGAAACAACCCCAAGCGGCCTTCTTTCAACCCTACGACAGTAAAGAAAAATTTAAAATACAAGTGTACAACAACCACAACAGGCTACAATAATGAAGAGGGCAGGGACAAAAAAATGGCATGTCATTGACCTGTAGAAGTTTTAAGCTGATCCTAGTCCTTGTTGGGTCTACAACAACATGCAATTTTTATTGGCTGGTTGGTAGCCAACAGTACACCCTTAGCGATCGATGGTGGACCACAATAGTGTTAATGGCTAAGCCTGACTTTTAGCTCCAACGAATTTTAAATGCCATCCATTATACATTCTTAGTGGTCGGTGGTGGACCACTACAGTGTTAGTGGGCACCCACTAACTCTATGGTGATCCACCACAAACCACTAAGAGTGTATAATGGATGGCATTTAAAGGCCATTGGGGATAAAAGTCAAGCTTATCCACTAACGATATTGTGGTCCACAATCAAGCTTTAAGGTTGTATAATGAATGACATTTAAAGGCCATGGGGACTGGAATTTAGGATTAGTCAACATATCTCCAACAGATAATAAGCCGTTGAGATTCAACAAAAGCTTTTAGGGGGGTTGGAGGGGATGGGAGTAAAGTTATCTAAAAGGGATACCAATTAAGTCCACATCGGGCATTGGTATCGAGAAAAACAGTCCCACCAAGAGAAAAAAAGGTAGGTATTGTTACTCTCCACTTCGTGTTGGCGTCCACATGTGATTATGATCAAACCCTAGGGGAGATTTGTCATGATGTCCTAGTGATGATGTGGATTTCGGCATGGATGGTTGGAGGGGCTGGGAGTAAAGTTATCTAAAAGGGATACCAATTAAGTCCAAATCGGGCATTGGTATCGAGAAAAACAGTACCACCAAGAGAAAAAAAAGTAGGTATTGTTACTCTCCACTTTGTGTTGGCGTCCACATGTGATTATGATCAAACCCTAGGGGAGATTTGTCATGATGTCCTAGTGATGATGTGGATTTGGGCATGGATGGTTACCAATGTTCGTATGAAGGATTTGTGGTATGAACTGTTGGGAGTAGTCTAGATGAACTACAAGAATCATCTAGAAATTATGGGCCTCTTTTCATCATCAAACAACCCTAATCCAAAAGCCCAAAAGACCCAAAAGACCCATATATGTCCTGTAACTGCCCGAAACTGAAAACCAACTGCACCAATGGACTTAGAATGTCCAAATATGTCCATCACAAAGGTACATCAGAAGTCCCATCCATGTCAGAATCATAATAATAATAAAGCCTGTAAATGTTGATAATCATAAAAATAATACAAGCCATCATAAAAAATCACCATCAGGAGCATGAATATGTCTAATGGACGCCTATAGACCATACATAATCATCATCCATAACCATCAGCCTAAAACTCATCTTGGATTCTGCTCCTAGCTTAGTCAACAGTAGGTTGACCAGGTCAAGACTGATTAAATAATGACCCAAGTGCTAAACTCTGATACTGCAAAGTACAAAATGGAGATGCATGCTCAACTATCTATGCTAGCAGTGAAATTCAAGCACAGTACATATATAATAATCTAAATAAAAATGATTAGTTGCTTTAAACAAGAACCTCCAATGTATACCCATTATAGATTTATCCATTTTGCTAGTCAAGGGTGAAGGTGAATAAAACCAGGTAAGGCCAAGGGAATGACTTAACACTCGACACTGTAAGCATCAAGGCTAAAGGACAAGGTGATCCACACAACACATAAGTTGGAGTAGGTGACAATAGGGAATGGCAGTGTCTCACAAATGGCTGGAATGATGAGAAGGCCCCACTAGACTCTAGACAAGCAACTTTTAAGCAGTTTATTTGCATAACAATATTCACTAGTTAACCTCTAGAAGCAGGTGCCCTGGTAAGCCTTCTGGGCTTAGAAAATGACAAAGACATGACCTTTGGGGGCCTGTCTCACCCTGTTTCCTTGGGTCAAATTAGGCATACATTATACAAAGAATGAGTGCTCATCTTCTAGCCATCAACTTTATTCGAAGATATTTATTTTTATTAACTTGCCAGCCTCCAAGAGAAGGTGCCCTGGAAATCCTTTTGGGCTCCAGAAAATGACTAAGGATTATCCCTGATGAGTTTGCCTCACCCTGATACCCTGTAGGAGTAAATGAGCCTTACACCATACAATGGATGAGTTCTTATCTCTTGGGCACTGACTAGTTTTGCTTTTATTTGCAGTAGTGTCTAAAGACACTTTTGCTTTGCTGGCAGGGCATCCATTTAGAATAACTTTAAGCTCTTATTCCTTAGTGTTTAAAGACACTTTTTGGTAAGACTATTTGTGTTCAAGACCTAGAGGAAGACCATCCCTGTAACAAGAATCACATAAACCAACACCGAGACACAATTTAAACATGGAGACCTATTCCAACATAGAGGTGAAGGTGGGGGAAACCCTAGATGCCACTAGTCAAGTTACAAGTCAAGGTGAATCAACAACAAGTGAAGGCAACAGATAGATGGAGACAGTGGAGATGGTGCCAAGACTAGAAAGCTATGTCCCTAAAGGGAAATGACCAAATCCATACTAGGGGTAGGGCAAGGCCAATGAGTATACAAAAGAATCTCTCGGACATAACAGCTAGATCATTTATACTTTAGATTCCAAGTAAAACCAAGATAAAGTATCGCCAACATATAGCCAATATTAACCAAGTCTCACTGCTAAAATAGGTAATAGAGCAACATCAAAATCCACATGCACACACCATAACATCATCTGGGTCATATACCTGCACTGGATTTGAAATTAATCTGAAGATCACTGGAACAACTGTTGTCGCTACACATCATGGGCACTGTAACATTCTCTGCTCTGGGTTATGAAAGAATGGCTAACTCAGTCATCGAATCTAGGTCATGAGGCTCAGTCATGGCATAGAACAAGTCAATCTGGATACTATGGATCTTCTGAAAGTGGGAGATCATCAACTGGTGGCTCATCATCTGCTGATCTCATAGTAAAGGACTGGCTCAAAGAATTGCTCAGTACTGCTCAGGAACAAAAGTAGCCCTGCTACTATATATGTGACAACAGTTCCCACTAAATTTTGAACATTCCCTACAAGTTCCCAAGTTTCCTAGAATGTCAGAACTTTGAGAACGAATTTAGTAAAGGCTGGGAGTGGTTCCTGTGCTACATAGAAAAAGTTAGAATGATTTTAGACTTAATTGTCTGTGTTTTCCTATCATTAGACATTTGTGTGCTAGTTGCATGTCCCATGCACCTTCAGAGCTGGGACTGAATTGTGTCTTATTTGGGGGAAAACACACCTTGTTTGGGATGGAATGTTTTGGTAACTCGCTCTAGCATTTCAGGGAACGTCTCCAAATATGGAAGCTTCCCTTAAAAATTTATAGATGTCTCTAAACATTTCAAATGTTTTTTTTTACGTTTCCCCACATTTTTGGCATACAAATGCTGGGAATGACATTTCCTACAAGTTAGGTGGTAGATGATGTTGTGTTGAACATGTTAAAATTAGGGTTGTGTAGTCTGACAACACAACCAGGTTACACTAGTAATTCTTTATGCAACCTAGCATGTTAACCTCATTGCAAATACCATGACAGAATGTGGGGTGTTCTTGGCATGGTTGGAGTAGTTGGGCAACTTAGCAAAACGACACAGGGAATTCTAGCGATCACAATGGATTGTCTTCCAATCAAGCTGTCTCTTTCTCTTCCTCAATTATTGAGCTACTGTATATTTGGAGTCTGGACAAATGAGAGACAACCACTATATCTTCCCCAGTGTTATCATTATTGAACCAGTGATCGAATCAATTGACTGAAAAAAGAACTGGAGCAGAAGTTGTAAAAATACTAGAATCTAAACAGGTTGACCAAAAAATACATAGATATTCAAAATTTGATAAAAAAATATACCATCATGTACATCTGTGTAAGTCCAAACCATTAGACACCTAATATGCAAAGTTTTCTTAGGTATATAACCCATAAGGCTGAATATAGTAAAATGTCACCTAAAGCAATACAGATCTTAACCAAAATGCATTAACATTGAGGCTCTCAAAGGCCTCTAGAGTCCAAAATAATCAGACTATAGCCTATTAATCAAATGAAACTACACAAACATCTGAATCTAGATCGCGTACATTCTTTACGTGGGTATGCTCAGCATCTTGACTGGATGTCCTTGAAGGTCCAACACCAATGTCCGTATCCCGTGGTGGTGGAAGCAGCTGCAAGTCATCCAGGATAAGTCCATTCATGATAAAATGGGGCATCATTAAAGATACCAAAATTAGGTTTTTGGGTAGTTTTAGGGTTTACTTTTTGTGTTTTGATTTTTTTTGGTTTCTTTGGGTGAAGTGCACTGGTTCAAAACCGGTCAATCCAGGCGTTTGTCATTGGTGTTGTCTTGAACTAGAGGGTTTTGACCGGTTCTGACTAGTTTGGACTGGTTCAAGATCAGTTCAGGACCAAAACCAGTCCTTTCTGGGTCCGACGGGCTGGTTCTGCTTGGAAAATCCCCAGAACCACTCCAACCGGCCACTTTTGCCCAGTTCTATTCTGGTCTCGATAATGTTGGTCATCCCTTAGCTAGATTATTCAGACTTCTCATGATATTGTAAATAAATTTGGTTGCTTAGTTGCCAATGCTTCATGCTGTTCATATGTTGTACATTTTACTGTGTTAATAAGAGTTCAGAGTTCAGTTGTTACCCAAACTTTCATGGCATTTTCTGTGTAATAATTGGTTGATTTATCAAGTTTATGAGTTGCACTATATTTGAAAGACTATATATGGTTAATTGAAATCACTGTAATTCATGTTGAGGTTGAGCTAAGTCTGCAAGAAAGTCCCCTTTCACATTTGGCTGAATGGGAACATGCTTGCAGAATTAGCATAACTTCAACAAGAATTGCTTTGCATGGAAAAGGTGTACACGTGCTTATAATGGTGACTCCTCTAAGCTGAATCTAGTGGCAATGCCAACTTTAAAGCTGACTTACCTGAGCAAGGGACAGCTTTAACAAATTGAAGTTCAGTGCTAAGGCTGCCATTTTAGCCCTTCAGAATATGCATGACAAGGGGTCTGACATGAGATCTTAGCCCCTCTGATGTACTTGATATAAATATTCTACTATGAGTTAGTTTCAGAGAATTAAAAAGAAGCACAAAATGGTGGCACGTTTACTGTGGATCTTTATAGTCTAGTTTTAAAGAAATGTATGAAAGTCCAGGAACTTTCATGTGTACATTCACGTCTAATCATAAAAAAATAAGCCTCAAGTATGTTGCTTTGCATTCAAAGAATTACGTTCTATAAGTGAAATTACTTCAATCCAACAAATATTAATAAGGGTGGAAATTTATGGAAGCGATAAGAGCTTTTTATACTAAGGAACAGGCACATGATGGGAAGAATGAGTAGGCGCATGGATCCCTAGATGAATCATGATAGTATCATTTATATGTAAGGAGTGATGATGGGGTAACCTAGCAAACATGCCTCAGTGGTGACTCATGCATTTAGTACTTCCAGGGAAAAGATTTATGAAGCAAGAAATGTGCATGTAGAATCTAGATATCAAAGGAGAAAACACACCACCAACTAAATTTTGGCGGTTTTGCAAATCTAAATCACATTACAAGTTCATGTTATTTCAATATCCCACTAGGCTAATGCACATATGTGAACACTGAACGCAATCTTGAAGACGTTCCAAATCATGGTTGCCCCTTTGTGGTCAGTTGATCTTTGCATTCCTTTGTTCCTACACCCTTGGAGATCTGTTGAACAACATTATACAGACTTGACCTGACCATACTTATACAATGTTTGTGACCTCCTTCCCCTCGTTTTACTTTTGTTGGTTAATGATTTGTAATTCCAATATAATTAGGTTTGCAGAATTACATCGATGTTTATAATATATTTTGGTTTGATTTCTATGTATACAGATAAGGGTACATTCCCAGTATCTTGGCTATCCCCTTCTAGGTGATGATGTGTATGGAGGAACAGAAGGTATGGCATTATCTCGATTGAGACCAAAAGTGCCTTCAAAGTATCCCGGAGTTCTTTCTAAACTAATTTCAAACCTCCAGCGACCTTGTCTCCGTGCCTTGTCTCTTGGGTAGGTCAAGCAACTGGATAGATTTTGAACCTATGTCATGTGTGTTCTTACTGCTTGGATAGTTAGCAGCTTCTGTGCAGAGTATTGTGGTTATTTATGTTTCTCAATAGTAGATTTTAACTTTGCTCAATGATTACAGATTTGAACACCCTCAGACTGGCAAGGAAATGAAATTTTCATGCGCCCCTTCACTTGATTTTATGGATGTATTGCACCAGCTTCGTAACTGTGAATCCAAATGATGATAAATTATAATTACCTTTCATAGATTTATGTTTACAGGCCCATTGTGGCATGATGCAGTCTATCTCAGCTACTATGGCAGGCTCCTTTGGTGTCTCCTACCATGTGCACAAGTGGAAGTGAATTTCGAAACTCTAATTCACCGTACTAAAGATCTCTTGAACTAGCGGAAGATTCAACTAAGTGTTCAACCTAACAGGCAGCCCCTTTTAGAGTGTATGATCACCCTCTTGATTTGTGATTGGAAGCATTATTCATTCAACCCAGTTCCCACTGCTTCGGTAAACTAGGAACTCTGTTTGATATCACTGGCATTTTAAATTGTCGGCAGGAAAGGCTTCCGTTGGTTTGGAAATGAATTGTAGTACATGAAGTTTTTCAATTCAGATTATAAACTCATAAGCTTGCTTCTGGGAGTACCTATGCATGGATGCAAGGATCAAAGTTGAAACACATTTCACTGTATGTGCTATTCAACACTCATCCACTCAGAACAGTGGTTTTGAAGATAACAATACCTAAACTACACAGATTCACGGGGTAACTGGATGTATACATGTAATTGTAGGGAGCAGACTATTTTGCTTTTAACTTTGCATATACACAGGCATGCTACAGATTCAGTTAATTTGGAAACCATATATTTTTGTTTTGAGAGAAAAAAATACAATGAAATGACCTGTGAAAGAATTCAAGAACCAATGTGATAATGCTCCAGATTTACAAGGAATGGTTCAGAGCTGGTGCAAGTGAGAAACAGGTTGAAAGACTCCAAGACCTTAAAATATAGACACAAGGAAACAAAGTAAATTGAGGTTGGGCAGGGAATTTGACCTCTGCATTGTTATTAACATTATTTTAAAAATTTAGCTGACAAATTACAGCTTGCGTTCAGAAAAATTTTAAGCTTGTATTTAGAAATTATTTAAAATCTTCTGGAACCAGGAAGTAAGAGCAGAATGAGGACAATGGTCAAATTTTGCATATTTTGGCAGCTTGAAGGTTACCACTTATATACCCCATATTTTATATGTTATTGGAGAAAACTGGTTCATCTTCTAGAGATTTTGAGTCTTTGTTATTTTGCTGGTTTTGTTGTAACATATATCATTTAAGTTGAGTTCACCTATATGTTAACAAATCCTCTCATCACGCTCAGGTAGATTGCATGTCATAGGAACCTTGAAAACACAGTAGCAAGGTCAAGGCATCTTGAGATATTGAAGGCACATTATAAATTG